>JALGXP010000255.1:0-48782 GCA_023333625.1 Bothriochloa decipiens | reverse complement strand
AAAAAAAAAAAAAAAAATTGTAGTACGTCCAGCGTGGCACCCAACCCCAGCCGCTCTCCGTGTTCAGCACAGGTACTCAGGTGGCCGTTGATCGACGGATCGAGACCGGCGCCGTCCGACCGTACGCTGTGTACCTGCGACGGCGCGAATTGATTGCATTCTTTACTAGCGTGGCGTGCGACGACCTAGTACTTGTCCTTGCCCGTCGGTCTGCTGGTCGTGTACGTGTCTGTCTGATGCATGCACGTACCACGTCGTACACGAACACGAAATATATAGATGATGCATACGAGTATATATCCCGTCGTCACCGCTGCAACGCCAGCGAAATGACGCCGCCCGGTGAAATCAGTGATGAGGTAATTAATTAATCCGCAACACGATCACGTAGTACATGCCCCAGTAACTTTAATTTGTACGTGTATCGAAACGCGCGTCCGACCGACATGCCCGTCAGTTCTCATTGCTCTACGTCGTCCTACACTGCACGCTGTCGCACTAACAACAAATATAATATAATATGTTTCACTCACTGTCGAATAATCAATCAAAACAACGTACAAAGAAAGAGAGCAAGAGAGATACAGGAACAGCGCGATGTGTCATTCAATGATGATGATATACGTTTCACTCACATTATCAATCAAAAAACAACAAGAGAGAGAGAGATGTTCCATTCGCTAGCTAATTGATCATATCGATGCCGTGAGCGCCGTTACGCTGGCGAGAATGACACAGCCGAGCGAAGCAGAGCAGAGCAGGGAGAGAAGGAAGGGAAGAGGGAAGAAGAAGAAGAAGAAGTCATGGGCAAAAATAAAATCTCGCTGTTCTTCTCTCTCCTCCAAAGTTAAAAATAAATATCTTAATAGATTTAGTGTCCACTAACAAATTTGATGAGAACAAAGTGTCTTTCAGCTATTTCGTCAGTAAAAAGAGGATAATTTAGATGTACTGTGACCAATTCAGCCTTTATATCTATGTGGGAACCCCCTTTTATTATAAAAGGTTGTGAATCCCCTCAATATCTAAAAACATATCACTTTATTACTTTTGCTTTTTCTACACCTTTGTCTTTATTAAAGATAAAGATTGCTCACGAACAGACCTGGGCAAGAAAAAAGACGTTACAAATGAAATCGCTCGTAGATGCTGCCAATGCCAACTCTTTAAATGAAATCTCTGCATTTTATTTTATTTTATTTTATTTTGTTGCCAAAGGTCATTTTATCCACTTTTATATAAGTTTAAAAAAAACCCGGGCGTAAGGCCACACAAAAAGGATAATTTCGTTTTGTTGCGTTACAGGTAAGATAAAAAAAAGAATCAAGCCATACAAGAAAGAAGCATTTTTTTAGAGCTATACACTTAAATATTTAGGGGACTTTTTCAAGGAAGAGGCACCCGATCACTGGTGCTAAGCTCCTGCCACGTAGGCCAGCGGATGGACGGAGACCGGCGCCGGCCGACCCCGTACGATGTACTACATGCATGTACCTGCCTACCTGCGACGTCGTCGTCTTCGGCGGATTACTTGTACGTTTTAAGCATGCGGTGGCGCGGCGCTAATATTATTGTTAATAATTACATTGCATTCTTTTTCTTTAATGAATAGTCCTGCATAGCGTCCGTCTGGTCGTGTGTCTGTCTGATGCATGGTCTGCATGATGCGGATGCCGTCGTCACCGCTGCAACGCCAGTAAAATGACGCGGCTGCGCCGTGCAGATGCAGTAATTTTTGTTTATCCGACCAGGCCGACCGATCATTGAAACCCTTTTACTACTCCTGCTGCTGTACTCGTACGTGTTTATTTATTTATCTATCGAGTAAGTACAAAACAACGACGAACCCTATACACGCGTCATCCAAGCACGCGGTCGCGCAACCAACAAAAACTAATGTTTCGCTCACTATCAAATCATTCAAAACTCCTATAAAAAAATCACTCAAAACAACAGATATATATATAAAAAAAGGATCATTCAAAACAACAGAGAGAGATGTTTCTTCACTGATGATGCTATGTTTCACTCATTTATCAATCAAAACAACAAGAGAAAAGAGGTCTTATGCAAGAGACAAAAACAGGTGTTTCATTCATTCACTGATGGATCATCGATGCCGTGAGCGCCGTTACGCCAGCGAGAATGACGCAGCAGAGCGTGCTCCAGCCACCACGGTCGCATCCTCCCCGCACTGGCCATGGTCTGCGGGCGGACGGCGGCGACGGACCAAGCGGACGGTGACTCCTTGGCCGCGCTACATCCGCACCCTGAATTAGCCCGTTGCTTTAAGATCCGCAAAAATATTTTTGAAAGAGGACCATTGGAGCAAAGCTCGCATATTAACTGGTTGTCACAGTCATTTTTTTATGATATGACAATGTCTTCAAGAAGACGGAGAAGAAATGAGTTCCGTCTTTTTGGCATGACTACCAACTCTACGAGTCATGTAACTAAGTATCTATGACACAATAAAATAAACTATGCATTTAGGATGGATGTTTCGTCCAAGATTTTTTTCATTTTACGTGAGGTGATAGTCTTAAAAACAATGCCATGAAACTATCCATTAAAAATGACGTGGTGTTTTGTGGTTGCCTTCAGTCATTGTGAGTGTTGTTGGTGGTGTCAACGTCATGACGCCTACTCCCTCCGTCCTGTAATACAGTGCATTTTGGTTTATTCTAAGTCAACTTAGTTTAAGTTTAACTAAATCTATAGCAAAGAATATTATCATATAACACATCAAACAGGTAAATTATGAAAATATATCTCATAATAAACCTAATTGTGCTCATTTGACATCATAAGTATTATTATTTTTTCTATAAATTTGGTCAAACTTAGAACAGTTTGACTTAAGACAAAGCAAAGTGCGCTATATTACAGGACTATGTTGTATCTTCTTTGAGTGGTAACTTATATTACACTAGTGCAAGTGAAATTTATATATATATACATACAGGAGGGGGACTCCCAACTTATCTAGATGTCTCTTTTGCTAGTTTCACTTTTTGTCAGTTTTTTTTCGAAAGATAAATAAAGATTGCTCGCGAAACAGACCTGGACAAGAAAAGAATAAACCTTTTTTTTCCTTGGAAAGAAATCACGTTAACGAATTCGCTTGTAGATGCTGCCACCGCCAATTCTGCAAATAAACATGGAAGCAAAGTGTATCTAGTAGAAGGAAGAGGCACGCAATCGGCTACGGCGGGAAGATGACAATTAGTCCAGTATTACTCGACAAGCTAATCCAACTTCCGATGGACCGCGAGGAGGACGACGCGGGCCATCCTCACCGTCACCGTCGTCCTCTATGGGCCTTTCGTGATGTTGAGAGGGACCCAAACCCAAGGGCCTTCCCACAACACCAAGACAACGAGAGCCCAGCCCAAGCAGCTAAGCTGGGGTCGCATTGGTTCGATTCGATTTCTGCGTCCCCTGTCGCGCTCGCGCGTGTTACTCGCCGTCGCCGGTTCGTATTCTTGTTTGATTTTCACACAACGCGTGGCGCTGCCATACTGGCCGGCTGGTGGCGGAGCACGACGTCGACGAGCTGTGGAAGCCAGTGTACCAGCCCAGCGTCGTAGTCAGCGTGGACGTGGACAGGCCCTGGTGGAACAAGGTCGCGCTCCAACAGCAAATAGAAGCGACACGGTGCTGGAGTGATCCACTCGCCGTCCTCTCGCTACCGATGGAATCATGGGTGATACAATGCAATTGCAAGCAACTGCAGATAGTGTTGATTTGCTCCACGATACAATCTTTGTCTCAACAGATAGCACAACCATGCATGTGCTACTTTTGATTTGCTTCCAGAATTTCAGCTGTGATTTGATTTGCTTCCAGAATTTCAGCTGTCGTTTTATAGTGTTCATCGAGATCGACTGAGGCTCATTTCAACTTCATAAAAAAAATCCCAAACTTTTGTGATTCAACCACATACATATTTCAACAACATTTCAAATCCATAATTTCGAATTCTAATTTAAACCTCAAACAAAATACATGTCGACAATATGAGAAAACATAGATAGCTTTATTGCCCATGGATTTGCCACAAATGCTCAACAAGTCATCATGAAGTTGTTCATGTGCCTCACGGGCAAGGTGTTCAAACAGCAAAAACCAGCAAGTACCCCACTTTCAGACAATGGAAACCTATTCCTCGAGGCTACAGTGGCTGGGTATCATGCACCAGATTGTGGGAGCAAAAGAAATTTCCCCAGTTTCTGCGCTTATTTTCTCCTGATCTTAACCTTCAGTGTCCACTGGAGCTTACCTTCTGGGCGTGGTATGTCATGTGGTAACCGGAGGGGCAGCTCAAATTCACCAAGCGACGCTAAAGGTGACTGCAGGTGCAGATTCTCTGGATGGATGGAGATGTTGAGTTGCCTTGCCACCTGTAGGTGAAGTAGACAAGTCATGGGAAGTCCGAAATTTAGGGGAGCTACATGGGGTATTTAGAACTTCAAAGGTACCTCGGAAACAATTTCCTCTTTTGTTACAGGAGTACGCAGCTCATTTCCAGTCGAGATGAACCTCCTCAACACCTACCAATATCAGAGATGATCAATACTTCCATGGCTAAACTTCAATAAATGAAACATGAAAACAGATAGTGCAGTAAACTTTCCACATTTAGTGGCAGCAGACTAACCAAGAGTGCATTATCCAACCGCTTTGCTGCTGTTTGGTACTGCTTCAGTCTTTCTTCCTGTAGCTGTTGAAATGGTAATTGACAAGTAAATCGGTACCATTAGAAAAGAAGAGGAAGTATATGGCAGGGGAAAGCACACACTATCAGTCTTCAAGCAGAATTAGAAATTTTTAGATCTAAACTTATCCAGAATTTGATCTTACAGTTCAGAAAATGTTGATTATAGTAAGCAAAGGGGAATACCATCAGAAAAGAGGAAGAGGAAGTATATGGCAGGGGAAAGCACACAATATCAGCCTTCAAGCAGAATCAGAAATATTTAGATCTAAACTTATCCAGAATTTGATCTCACAGTTAAGAAACCGTTGATTATAGTAAGCAAAGGGGCTTTTATATAACACAGAAGTAAGTACATTGCATTTTTAAGAACCAGAAAGAAGCTGTTGAACTTGTATCAGGCGGCAGAAGAACAATGGTGGCTATATTTTTTTCTAAAAGAACAAATAAAATATGCAACATGATAAAAACAGAGACTATCAGGTACAGAGAAAAGAGTAAATTTCCATGTTAACCGTTCAGTCTTCATATATCAAATGAGTTAGATCAGCATGAAAACAGATTAAGCCTATGATCATAGCCATTCTTCTCAGTACAGAAGACCAAAAATATTACTTTCAGGAAAGAAAACCACAGCACATTTTCATGCTTTTTTTTTAAAAAAGAAAAAGGGAACATTTGTATGCTGAGTTCTCTGCTGTTATGATAATAAAATACCTGTGAGAGCTCACTATCATAATGCAGTAGACAGCATCAAAACAAACTTGGACTAAATCAGAAAAATCGACTTGAGGTATGTTAACTGCCTAACTGGTAACTGGCCTTGGAGAGAAATGAGCAGTTGGTGCGATCAAGTTTTATACTATAGACTTTCATCAATAGAGCAGGTCAGAAAATATTTCTAACTTGTGAGCTGTACAACCTACCCGGGCATCATCATCTTCCTTTGTGACTTGTTTCACCACGACCTCCTCTTCACGTTGATAGAGCTGATTAAAAAAAGCAACGCCTTATAAGGTTGCAGATAAAAGGGGCTGTAAGTAGCAAACTTGGGTAGGAACAAGGAATGGAGTAGAGACACCAGTGCACCATAATACTTTCAATGCGTTCAATACGGAATTACAGAATGTACCAAGTACCACCAAATTATTAGTCTACTTATCAGACTGACATAGGAAATAGCTGTGTCAGGTAATGTTGCATGAACAATATGTGCATAGAACAATGTGCAATACATATTCGAACAGCGATACATTTTTTTTCCTGGTGAAACACCGAACCTCGTGGTTTGCAGCAACTACCCACCCTAACAGACATGCTTGCAGTAGCATTTTCAAGGACTAATATAAGTAACAGAGACAGGCTTACCTTGCGCTGCTCTCGGACGAGTATGGCGAATTTATCCAGGTTCGGGACAGCGAGCATCTTGGGCATAAGGTGGTTGCGGAAGTGGCCAGGCGCGACCTTGACCACATCCCCTGTTTTCCCCAGCTTATCAATCGTCTGCAGGATAGCAGGAAGGAATGAAAGACAGAAAATAACTTATTTGCCCAGACAACTAATTACCTAACACAAGAGGAACTAACAATTGGGGCCATATTTTCTCATTGTAAAGCGTTGATCAAATAAACACGCAGTTGTAACATACAAATTACGAATGGCTCGAAAACAAACTAATATTTTTTTTCTTTTGCAAGTGAGTTGCAACCATAACTCACAGTACAGCACAACTGAAACTAGATGAGGAAATCTCGCTAGAATCGAACCAAAACAGAGGTGGCACAGGCGAGATGATTACGAAGGTATAGATGAAGGCCTTACCGTAGTGAGGATAACCTCGAGTTTGCGGTAGCGGAGGCCATGGCCGGAGAAGAGAAAGGGGTTGGCGGCGAGGCTCTGGCGCTGCAGGCGGAGGGCGGCGCGGGCAGCGGCCATGGCGACGGCGTGCGGAAGGAACACTAGGGTTCGCTCCTCTGTGGACTGTAGGGAGTAGTTCGGCCCAAAACTCGCTCAGAACTCGGGGCCTCTTTTGCTGGGCCATACGGATACATGGGCCGACAGCCTCAGTTTGCTTGTCGAACGCATGATTTTCTTTTTCTGTTATTTGCAAAAGGAATAAATACCTCCGACAAAAGAAAATTCAAATGTATGAAATTTTTAGCTTTTCTCGGTTTTTCTCATAACTTTCATATATATATATATATTGAGATTATAATAAGTTGTTCTTATTATTGAAATTATTATTTATTCGTACTGCCTAAGTCCATTATTTTACTATTGTAATTATGATCTTTCGCTCCACCAACATGAGAGTTTTAGCCTGCATATATGCTCGCCATATTCTCAAACTTTAGGTCTTTATAAGATCCGACTAGGATCAAAAATCTAATTATTTAGACTTTGTTTGGTATACAGCTCCATTTCAGTAGTGATGCAGCCAATTTTTTTTTTTTTTTTTTACTTATGCTCTACGAACTCCACCGTTAAAACAAATTTTCATTTCAGCTCCACGTGTAGCTCTAGGAGTAAAGCTAGAGGTGTTTTAATTTGGTGAACCTAGAGCTCCTTGAAATATGTTGTCACAGAGCCTCGCTCAGCAGAGTGATTGTAGCTATTATTTGTTTCATCTTCAGGAGCCGACGGTGTTGAACTACATAATGGATTACTGCAATCAAAAGTGTCGGAAACGATATCGCGATATTTATTTCAGTGCCACAAATACTTATACTCTTTTTTTTTTTTTGTAAATTTAACCAGCTCATAATAGTTGAACTAGACCCCCTTTTTAGAAACGACCCGTTTGAATACGCTTATAATTCGATTAATTAATTAACTAACTTTGGCCACGAGAATTGACCAAAAGGCCACTAAACATCCTGCGGTGTCCATGATTCTCTCAACATCGAGGCTCGAGGGGATTTGCAAACGTTGGTTTTCGCCGAGCGAGTGATTTTCCATCCAGAGACACAGAGACAGAAAAACGCAAGGCGCCAGCGGGCAGCTAGCTGCGGGTAGGCGTCCGTGCAGTGCAGCGGCAGACCGCAGACAGGCAGAGGCGCATCCATCTTCTGGTCGACCACAATCAGAAATCGGCGTCCATGTCCGTGGCTGGGTCCGCCCCACGTGAGCCCACGCCGCAACAGTGGCTCACCGGCACCGTGGCGGCGTGGGCGGGCTCCATCTGAGGGAGGCACGCACGAACGGGGCCAGTTCAGGTTGGCTTCGGCTGCACTCGCACCCCGTCGGCGTCACGCGCCCACGCCGGGTCCACGTGACCGATCGGCCCGGTGCGGCCGCGCGAGCGCGATGGCCAGTGTCTGGGAGTTGCGACCTGCGACGCTCCATCCACTGCAACTTGCGCGGCGGCTCGATCTGGGACCTTGTCACGTTGGACTTGGGTTGCCGAGGCCGCCTCTGCCCCGACGGCTCACGGAGTCACGGCCACAGCCAGGCCTTTCGAAGCGTACGCTGCGTTGCGTGAATCGTTGCTACAGCTGCTGGAACGCAAGATGCGGGTTAGTACGTTTCGGAGATGAGAAAAGAAAACTCGGATCGCCGATCATACGCGGCAGCGGGTGGCCACACGCCGACGCCGAGGGGACCACGGAGCAAAGCAAAGACCGTGACGAGACACGAGACAAACAGGGCCCGCCGGGTGAGTGTGGCACGCGCGCGCCGCATGGGCTGCGGAGCCGCCACGACGTCGACGCGCTGCACCGCCGGGCGCCTGCCCACCAACCAACCGCTCGACGCGCCTCGTCCCGTCTCGCCACCGGGTGCGGTTGGGTGGGGTTCTTCGTCGGTTCGCCCCACTGGAGACTGGCAGCGCGCGCTGTCAACGCTTGCACTGCATCTGCATATCTGCATGCCGCCGTCGCGGGCGATCGACAAGTGGCCTGGCCGGGACCGGGATCGATCCTGCCCGGCGCCCGCCACGGCGGACCGCTGCTCCTGTAGCTACGTGCTGAGCTGGACATGACACAGTGCATGAACGAGACTTATCAAAAAAAAAAAAAAAGTGCATGAACGGTCACTACTGCGAGCATAACTGGAGGATTTTCTCCCGAAACAACAAAAGGATCATAGGAAACTCTCCGAAAATCGTCAGGTGTCCTGACGCTGTCAACCGTTCCATACGTTGTTCCTTCATGAGTACTCGTATAGTAGTGTAGGACAAAAAGAATCGGATCAATTCCGATCCATCAGCTCAACCTCCATAGTTCCATGCACGAGACGAACAGAATAGGGCGGACAGATGATGCTCTTATAATAATACATACCACTAGATAATGCACTAGTACGTTCGATGGAGTCATCTAGTTTATTGGCAACTTTATGTGTTTTTTAATATAAAAAAAAACACACACACACACACAAGTAGACAGGAGAGCATGCGTGATGATAGTATAACAACAACGGCAACTTGTCGCACGGCGCAACCTAACTTGATCCAATAATGTAATCATCATCCGATGAATCGTGACCTCTGATTTGCCAATCAGCATATATATGCCCGGCCCCACACATGCATACTTACCAGCAAAATCTTCCAACAGTTGAGCCATCTGTACGTATTTTATTAACGGTAACCACATCAATCAGCAGGGCAATCATTTCCTTTGCTCTTGTTTCTGCTTCCTTATTAGGTAAGTAATAATAATAGTACCGCTCGTGTCAGTACGTGCAAATCATCATGCAGACATATTCGACGGTGCCGGAAGGTTCAACCGCAAGAACCGCCCGCCCCCACCTGCTTGTCCGAGCAAACTTTCAGCACTGCCGCAAGCGACGGTTTTAAATTTGCCTGTACACATGCCGAACTGATCACGTCATTATTCATTCACACACCTTTTCTCTTAACCCTCCTGTCGTCATTTTTTTAAAAGAAAAACGCAAACATAGATGTTTACATGTATGTTTCACATATACTTCTAGGAACACATGCATACAAGAGTAGATCAAGACTAACAAAAGTCATTGCACATGTCTCATCACGGCGATATGCAACCATGCGAGTCAGCTATCCCTAAAAGAATCACATTTTAAATACTGAAATAAACTAGGCGACCAAGATGCACACAAAAAACCTAGAGAAATTTTGGTGATGTTTGGAGCCCCTCCTAAGCTCCAGTAACAAGTTTATAGTCACCAGTTAAAGCTTACAAAAGAGGCTTAAGGTTGTAAATAAAGGAATAAAAGCCCTTCTTCCCAGCATATGTTTCTGTATTCGCCAAATTATTCCATCATGATCCTTAGCTCCAGCGCAGTTTCTAACTCTTTAATGGAATGGTTCTAATGGGGCACAAGATGCTCCCAATATAATTATTAAGTAGACAAACGATTGTGACTATATAGCTTGCACGAATTTGTACCGTTCAACTAAGTGGGAGTGATTTTGACAGAGACGGCACCAAATTAAGTAGAAAATACTTCTGACAGAGAAACGCCTCCATTTTTTTTTTTTTGTGTGTGTGTGTAAAGAAACGGCTCCAAATTAAAAGAGCGTTGCCAAACGACTCAGCTGAGGTGTGCTGAGTTTACTTAACCCTGCCGTCAATTCATGCATGCATGTACACAGCTAAGCAAGAGAGGTGCACCGCATGCATACGCATTGAGTGTTCTAGTCGCCTAACAAGATCAGTCTCGGCCTCAGGAATTCAATTCATCCATGAGACCATGACCGATTGCTTAATTAATTTCACTTATAATTCGAAAAATCTGTGAGCTAAATTTCTACTCCCTGTAGTTTACTTTGACTTTTTCGGTGCATACATTTTATTATGTATCTAGACATATTATTTATTTAGGTACGTAACAAAATACATGCACCAAAAAAATCAAAACGAAACGAAGAGAGTATAAATGTTCATTTCGCTGAGAAGTCAAGTAAAAAAATTGAAAAACATTGTCCAATGGCCGATAAGTCAAGCGAACAGGATCTTTTTTTTTCTTTTGCCTAAGTTAGCATTATTAATATAATCAGCAAAAAGAATTCTTTCGCTTGTTAAAATAACGCAGTAAATCACCGCAACCGCGTAGAGAGATTTTTCTGCGGGCGGCGATGTCGACCGGCCGGGGCGTCACTCACTCCTCCTTCCGTGCTGACTGGAAACGAAACGAGGCGGGCTTTCTGACGACTGATCAGTTGGACAGGTGGCGGCATCGCGGCGGATCGGACAAGCGGTGGAGGCGCACGTGTCGCGCATCCGGGACGCGTTTGACGGGGCGGCGTGGGACGTGTACGTGTACCCCCATGCGTCGGTGTCAGCCACTCTCGTCGTGCTCGTCACACTGGCGGTGTAGCGGCGCACCGGCGGCGGCAAGCGCGTGCACGTAGGCACGCACGCATCCGTCGGTGGAGAAGGAGAAGAAGCTTCCAAACAAACTGGCTCAAACGTACGTGGATGGCCATGGCATTCGTGCTCGTTAATTAGCACTGCTGACGACGGAGCTGTTTGGGGAAAGGAAAACGAAGGGAAACGCGGTCAGCTGACACGTACGGCTCACTAAATATCAGCAATTTACATCGGCTTAAATGGTGGTTTCCTGCTGCGGCTGGGCCTTTAGCCGGTGCCTCGTCTCCTTCAGCCCTGCTACGATCTTATCCGGTAACGACTACAGTAGTGAATGCATGATCTCGACCATTTTTTGTGTCTCGTCTTTTTATTACTACTATTTGTAGAAAAGAAAATAAAATACGCTTTACCTCGCTAAACTTTCACAAAAGTCAATTTTTATTGCATAAACTTTAAAACCGGACAAAACAAACCTCGCAGCTTTCGAAATCATTCGTCTACCTCCTTGGTCCTATTATAAGTGCTTTTAAATGTTGGTTTGTCTTTTTTTTTCATTTTTTACTAAATCTTTAAAAAATCATGAAATAGACAATCCAAATTTATTGGACTCCACAAGAGTATATCTATACAATGAATATAATATAGTATACCTTATTGCTAAGTTTGGTTGTAGCTTTAGATATATGCTTTTCTATAATTAATTGAATTAATTCGTAGCTGCAGTTTCTATGATCCAATGCTTAAACGTAATGGTGCATTATTCAAATAGGAAAAGCGGATTTTTCCAAAAAGTTGAGGAGGAAACATGGACCTTTTTCCTTTTAGAAATAGTTTCACCTTAAGAAGAAAGAAATCTCAGGACAGAGTTGAATAATTTTAAATTCAACTATATTCATAGAAAATACTATGATATTTATATCTTTAAATAGATATTAATATTGTTTGACTACACAAGTAAGCAATGTTTACTTTTTTTTAGGACACATCCGGTTAATATTTAAATATCCGAGGTGCTAGAATTAGTTAGATACTAATACAAAATTAGCCATGCATATTTTGGAAGAAATGGCTTACAAAACTATTACTCTCTCCATTAAGTCCATAGCCCCGATACACAAGCAGGGGGCACGGGCCCCTATCTATTTCGAGATTTCAAATAAAATATGCCTCGTTTTCATGTACTTGTCAAAGTTTATGCAGCTCCGCCTCTCCGTTGTACCTCCTCTTGTCACAGGCAGTCGTGATCACATCTATGGTATATCCAAGATTAGAGTACCTTTTTATCTCTTCTATCCCAAATTATAAGATATTTTAAGACCTTTTTATTCCTTTTATCCCTTCTATTCTATCTCCGTTGTACTATCCCTTCTATTTCAAATTATAAGACATTTTTATATACAATTCTTTTTGTTATGGCACTAAGATATGTTATGTCTAGATATAAAAAACAATATATCTTAAAAAATATTTTATAATTTAAAAGAGAAGGACTAGTAGCTTCAATGTTAAATGATGTGATTTATACTTTCTTCATTTTAAACTTAAATAGTTTAGGTTTTTTACCTCAAGTTTGACCATTTATTTTATTTAAAATTATATAAAAACATTTTTTTTATTATAGATTGTTTTATTTATAAAAGTTCTTCAAAATTTATTTATCAGGAGGAAGTGCAAAACAAAAATAATCACATCAAGTGGTTTGCGCGCCGCGGTGCTTGCTTGCTGCCACGGTAACAAGTGTGGCGTCCGAGCAGCGTCTTTTAACTTACCGCCACTCACCGTCAGGAAAACCGGAAGGCGCCTATAAATAAGCAGCCCCGCCCCACCTCCGCCGAGCTCCTTCCACTGAATTCCCCATCACTAGCATCCCAATCTCCTCTGCCCTCACGCTCACGGAAGCACCCCCACCCACCTCTCCGACCCCCAAATTGCAACGGGGCCGCCCCCAAAATCCTCTTCTTCCCAGCCCAATCCAACGGATCGGGACAGGCGGATCGTC
The DNA here is from genome assembly GCA_023333625.1 of Bothriochloa decipiens. Taxonomy (NCBI): domain Eukaryota; kingdom Viridiplantae; phylum Streptophyta; class Magnoliopsida; order Poales; family Poaceae; genus Bothriochloa; species Bothriochloa decipiens. The sequence goes on along the minus strand of JALGXP010000255.1, from coordinate 35,770 downwards.
GGCGGCGGCGCGCGAGGAGGATGGGCATCTCGAGCATGCCGGCGCCCAAGGACAGCCTCCTGGGCTTCGTGCTCTACAACGCGGCGGCGTCCGTCGCGATCCTGGCGGGCCTGGTGCGCGGCGCGCTGCTCTTTCTGGGCGTGGCCGCGCCGTCGTCGTGGGAGTGGGAGGCCGAGGAGCGGCAGCAGCAGCAGGCGGCGGTGAGGGTCACGCCCGCGGGGCCCACCCTCGCGGACCGGTTCCGGAGCAGGTTCCGCCCGTCGCGCTTCGGCCGGCGCCGCGGCGGCGGCTGTGGCGCGGGAGGGGGAGGAGACTGCCGCGTGTGCCTGGTGCGGTTCGAGCCGGAGTCGGTGGTGAACCGGCTCCCCTGCGGCCACCTCTTCCACCGCGCATGCCTCGAGACCTGGCTCGACTACGACCACGCGACCTGCCCGCTCTGCCGCCACCGCCTCCTCCCTCCCGCCGACGACGAGCTCCACAAGACCGTCGCGGCGCCCCGCCGCCTCGTCCGGTTCTAGACAGACAGATCGACGGATCTCCAGACTCCAGGCGGTCAGATCGGCGTGGCCCTGCCCGCCTGCTTGCCTAGGAATTGAGAGGCTCTGTTACCTGATTAGCTCTCAATTTTAGGAGTAGTAGTACCTTTCGTTTTAATTTTTTTCCATGTGTTTTTTTTTCTGTTTTTCTCGTCTTGGTTGCTCGTGTTTGGTGCTGTACTGTAAATACTGGTGGAGTGCTCTGATGATGATGTTAGTAGGCGCACTGTAGGAGCACTCTGCACCTCGCAGCAGTGTCTGTCTGTCTGTGTACAGGCTTTTTCTTTCCTTTCATCAGGAAACAAGAAATGCGAAGAGATGAGAAGAAGAGATTAAAGAAAATGTTGGCAACAAAGCTGATCCTTTTTTTTTGCCTTTTCGAAGCTATTTAAATGTCTTTTTGTTGTCTTTGTTTATTCACTCATTCAAGTATATTCTACTCGTATATGAACTAATTATAGTAGCTAGTATGTTCTACTTCCTGTTCGTTTAACTTATTAGAAATTAGTTTGCCCGTTTACCAGCTAAAAGAAACTGAAATTAGTTGCCTTTTGATCCGAGCAAAGGCCAAAGAACAGGTAGTGGAATATTATGCATAATCAAGTTGTTTATAGGGCAAGAAAAAGTTGTTGGGGGAAGGAAGGGTAAGAAACGGAGGCATGTTCTAGCGGCGAGGCGAGACGACGGTTGATATTTTGGGCGAGGAGGGAGACGCGGCAGTTCCCTCTATTCTCTACTTTATTTATAGATAGATAGAGGGCATCTGCGTGACAGAGACGACGAAAGGGTTTGGCGTTGGCGGGCAGCAGACAAGCCGCCGCCGCCGCTGAAAGCCACCGCCTATTTTATGGCCGCTCACATGCCGTGCGTGCGTGCTCCTCTCTTCTTTCTGAATTCTGAATCTGAATGATCTATCTGATCGAGATGCAGTGATGGAGAGCACGTCGCCGGTTGGTTTCTTGGATCTTGGAGGCCAGCGAAGCAAATCAATGGCAGCATTGGCAGGCACCGCACCAGCGACGTCTCCGGGCATGGGCGTGACGACGCCGTGACCCACGCACGCACCAGTACTGTCCAGCTTCGCTCGGGTTGGACAACAGGAAGACCTCGGCCTCGATCAGTTCTCTAAATTCACCCTTAAATTTCACTAGATAGAATTTTTATTTCTCATCACATTAAAATACCAATAAATATATAGTACTAAATATAGATAAAATCAAAAACTAATTATACAGTTTTGTTGTACTTTATGAGATGAACATTTTAAATCTAATTAATCAATATTTAGATAATTATTATCAAATAAAAACAAAAAACTACGGTATCTAATAATACCAATACAGTGAATCGGAAGTTCCCGATTCGAAAATCTAAACAAGGGCCTAGGCTGGTGCCGCTGGTCTGGTGGTCTTTCATGCTCAGCAGCAGCAGGATTCTGCTTCTGGCGGCGGGAATGGCGGTTTCGGTTAGGTGCCAACGTCACGTCTCCTTCCGCCGGCTGGATAACAGTTCAGTGCCACCCTCTTCTTTCTGATCGGCGTTCAACTGAACCGCCGCCGTGAATGAACAGATTCAGGCCGGAACTAATGATGCTGTAAACTTCAGAGCTTTGTTCGTCACTTATTACGACCAAAGAATCATCCAATTCAGAGGCTGAGGCCATCCATATACCAGTACAACAGACAACAACTCTGCAACAAGCAGAACATACAGTTATATCGTTGTCTATTGAGCTATCTTATAATACCTGTCTTTGTAAAAAAGAAGGGCATATCCAGTGTCATAGGCTCCCGCACAGCTATCTCTGCACAATAAACCCTCGTTGTCTATTGAGCTATCTTATAGTACCTGCCTTGTAAAAAAAAGGACGTACACAGTGCCGTAGGCTCCCGCACTGCGAGGTCTGAGGAAGAAAAAATAGCTAGCAGCCATCCTTGCACAAATGTGCAGAGGCTGGAGCTTGACCCTGGATCTCTCGATCACAGACGGTAAAGCTCTACCGCTTACACCAGGGCCACCCTTCAGTACCTGCCTTGTACTGTAATAATAATATCCCAAGTAACGTTCATGGCTATGCTGGAACAAACCTATGTGTGGTATTACACCAGTTAGTATCCAAACGCTAAAGACATCAGCTATGGTGTTTGATCGATTAGGTACAACAAAACTGATGGAGGATGGGCACACTGAGCTCGCAAAAAATTCGACCACAGCAGCCCACTTTATTCTTCTTCCAACACATGAATCACTGAATCAGAATCGGTTGTTGTTGTTGCTGTATGTCAATCTGAAGCCAGGCCTTTCCATGTACAGTCAGGGAATGTTAATGTTCAGTCACTGATCTGGTAGTATCATTATGCACAGGGACGGTGGGTGAGAGACGTCAAAGCCCATGCTGCTCCTCCACCTATCTGGCGTGCGAGAGCTCCCTCGACGCCAGGTTGAACATCTCCTTGAGGCGAGCAGATGAACTGGAAAAGACGTTCTTCTCGATTCGCTTCTGGTGCCTCGTGCTCTTTGACCACTCGATTCCCAGGAAGACCTGGACATTGCTTGCTCTTTGCTTTGGAGCGAGGTCCTCGATCTGGTACTTTATGTGGAGCTGCAAAAAAAACACAAGACAGGAGAGCAGGTCAGATGTGCTACTGTGTTTCTCTTCTTCTGTTGATGTGAAGGAAATTTAGACAGCAAGTTTGATCTTTCATATCATTGGGAATGACCTGCTGCTGTTTTTTGTCTCCACATAGCTACCCCTTGACCATGTTACAGCACAGGATCAGAGAATATCATGCCATTGACTAATTGACCAAATGACAAGCATGCACTCAAGTCGATATTGGCTTAGTACAGCGGAGCATTTGCCTTCTTTCTTTCTTTCATATTTTCTTATCGCTGACTTTGAGGAAACAAAAATTTAGAAGCTGAAAATACTCCATCTAACAGACTTCGACTCTGACAAGCTGGATTAAGTAGTTACAATAACCTGTTTAGCATAAAGAACATAAGGCAGACAAAAAGTTGGCGCATGTTTCCCACATGGGAAAAGAGAGATGTTCTTGACTTGATCTCCTCTAGGTGGTTTCAAATTTAGATTGTACTCCCTAGTCCCAGTTTAAGCTTTCGTTCTGTTTTGCAATGGCACGGTCAACTACACTTCCCAAGCGATGTGTGGAAGCAGACAATCTGTCATAATCCAACACACAAGAAAGGAAGAACTTTCCAAGCACAACAGGCGGAGCAAGCAAATTTACCCAGAATTCCAGAGAGAAAGAAGATTAAGGAATTGTATACGAACCGTAAAGAAGTCACCAAGAAGAACTCCTTGGAGCTCCATCACCTCTTCAATAATCCATCCTTTCTTATTGGGCATAGGAGATTTCTGCTGGGTTCCTGTCACTTCTCCGCCAACGGGAGACAGCTTCTTGCTAAACTTGTAATGAATTTGTCGTTGATATTCATTGGGTTTATCTGATTCCCACTGTGTAGCCGAGTATTTCTGGCATCCAACTTTCTCCATTACCTTCATTTCCAAAGAACCTCCTGCAAACACATCCATAAGCGAGGCCATCTGGCAAGAGATACATGACTGTCAGTTTCAACCTCTTATGATGGACCACAATACAGGTAGTAAATGAAACTTGAAGGAGTGCAGGACTGCAGGTGTATATTTAGATTTGCCATGGTCTGTACAAGTTAACTGAACTTACATTGGTCGAAATGGTTGAGGAGTAAACTTCAGTCATCTGAAGGCTCTTGGCATCATCAATACCAACAAAAATCCCACTGTCCTCACTCTGAAGGGTGTTAATTTGGGACTGTTCTTCAGCAAGCTGTACTTTAAGCTCCGTGCTCAAAGATCTTGCCTTCCATAATGCCATTATTGTCCTGTAGAGCACAAACAATATTTATTCTGGCAAGCACCATATAAATGAAGCAGAAGATATTTCAAGGATCAAGGCATTGTTAGTTGTGACACAAGTTATTTCCACAGTTTGATTCATAAGAGCCATATGACACATTCCATGTGCTAAGAAAGCTGGGAATTTACCTATTGGCCACACTAAATGATGCAAACGACTGCAAGCAGAACTTAAGCTTTCCATTGTCCATGCTCTTTGCACCATGCTTTGCATCCATGCCTCTACCTTTGTGAAGAGTTATTATAATGGATGGACTCCAGGATGATATTGATTGAGGTATTCCCTGTATATCTTCAATATCCTCCCATAGAAAGTAAAATTTTGTTTTCCTCCCAAACATGCTTGAATAAAACCCAATTGTTCTTGGAGATAAGAAAAGATGACCCTGAAATTAAAAGAAGGAAGAGTCTGTCAGTTGACTGGACAGGTAGTGAGCTATTCAGAGCCATTGAGGACACACAAACACAGTAAGTTGTTCCAACAAATGCAACAGAAGCAATAGCACATATACAAATGTTTTATTCACATAGCATCAAAGGAACAACATGAGCATGTCTTTCCAAAAATAAAAGCAATACAAGACACTGCGGGCTTACATCTTCAGTTGGTTTTCTTTTGAAATCACAATTGATGTAACTGCAAGAGAATGTTCCAAAATTTTCTCTACTTTTCAATATAAAATTATAGATCAGCTATTGTATCTTTCATAGTTCATAAAAGGCTGCCTTCATAAAATGTGCGCACACAAATACTTTTTGAAGTATTATCCCTCAGCATTCTTCCAGAGGGAAAAGGATCACAAAACATACATTATATTTATACAATTACCTGTGTAGGCAGTTTCCTCTTCAAGTAGCAGGTAAAACTGCTGATGAGAAATTCTTCTGCTGGCAGAGAGAAGAGTTCCTGGAATGCTGTATTGGTCCGAGGAGACCTCAATGTCATCTGGCAAAAGTTATGAAAATCAGATCTGGAAAATCATGCGGTAACAATATACTTCCTAGCAGAAAGGAATGGAAGCTCTCACCTTCTTACCAACCTCTTTCTCCATTTTGCTCAGATACTCGGTGACCATGCCAGTCCCCTTTGAGTTGTTCAAGAAAATCCTCAGATGCAACTTGGACTGCCAAGACTGAGCAAGGTTACCATTAAGAGGAATCCATACATCAGCTAACTCTGACAAGTTTGATTTTACAAAGTTAATTTCCGCATGTCCAAGGGATGTAACTTCATCGAATGGTCCATCAAAATCATATACATGTACACTCATCACTGACGGTGGATCATCCATTGCGTCAAATTCAAAGATTTCTGCAAGATTTGGTGAAATAGGTTTAGTCGCATGTTGCATGACATAACAAAACATGTAGTGTTTCTATGCAACTAAAATTAGGTCCAGTTCAAATGAACAATTATTTTCTAGTGCTGGTAGGAGATGACAGTGTTTAACAAGCCCGAAATAGTTCCAGAAAACATTTACCGTTCCACTGAGGCTCTAGTGTTTGGAACTTGATTGAACTTGTTCTTGTTTTACCATTGCAAGTAAATACCACATAAGGATCAGAGAAACCAGTAGCATCAACGGGAGCCAATTTGATTCCCTCAATTAAAGCGACCGTTAAAAGCCATCCATCACCTTTTGCTTTCACGCCATGATCACCACCTACATGATGAAAAATTTGAACAAATTAAACATATGTCACATTCATGCATATAAATCCAAAAGCATACGCCAAGAAATGAAAGTCATACTATTGTAGTCTTTTCTCCAAGAAGATCAAGCTATTGTGCTAGTTCAATAAGTTTCTTGAGAAAAAAAAAAACTAAAACAACTAAAATTTTGTGTTTCTTATATAACCAGACATAGAGGGTCCATTTTAAGAAGCCGATTTCAAGTAGAGTATCATTGTTTTGGTTACACCAATTTCAAGCTAAACTCAACTGTACCTGAACTTCCTCTATCTAAAACTCGTTCATATTATTGTAATAGGGAAAATCTTGTCCTTTTTCCCTGGAACAGGTACAGGCAGGTTCATGCACGTTATCTCGCTTACGCGGATGTGGAGAACATGGCGCTGCAGACCTCGAGGAGGGGCCTGCTTTGCGGTACCTGCGTTTTAACCCAGGCCAGCAGGCTGCTCACTGCAAAGCCTGAACTACTCCGCTATAAGCGCTTTCGTTTTCATTACTAGAAGAAAAAATTGTTAGGTTAAAGCCCCTAACTCCCTATAAGACTTTTAACAGAAACAGGTGTGCCGTGATCATGAAAGAGACAACCCAGAAAACTACCACACCTGCCTACCAACACAACTCGCTAACCCCCCACCCCACCACATACACACATAGTGACTAGGTTCAGGAGGTTGCTCTCACAGCACACCACAAATAACCTTCATTCACAGTCTTGGTTACCATGTTCAGATCAGGTTAATGGCGGATCCAGGGCCCAGCGACCCTGGGCTGCCGCATCGGCGTCCAATTCTACTACGTAAATTATTGCGTAGCCTATATACTTAAGAGATTAGGTTTAATTTATTATTTATATTTAGAAACTAAAACACCTGGGCTTATAACATGCTTTGGGTCTGCTACTGGATCAAGTGAAACATCATTGGAAACACAATCAATTTAAAACCTTATGTATATTGCATTTAAAAAGACCATTTTATCGCTAAAAGAGAGGCCAATTTCAAATCCATATTCTGATTTTCATGCTACGCAATTAGATGGCATTGAATACAAGGAAACAAAAAAAAAACAAATTACCTTTTTGTCCTCTTGCTTGAACAAAGCATGTAATATTCTTAAGTATGCGCTGTACTTGAAGAAACAACAGCCCACCCATGATAATTTCACTGAGAGAATCTGGCAAATCTAATCCTGGGAACTCAAGACCTTGAACAGCACTTGGATTCACTCGTAGAACATGCAGAATAATGTAAAGTGACACAAAGAGGGAGGATAAAACACCAAAGTTGCAGAAGTACAGAAATGCTATCTTCCAATCAGATTCCTCACCCCCTTGCAGAGAGGCCAGGACCTGTTCCTTGTCCGACCCAGAACCTTCTACGTCAATAGGCTTGATCTTTTGTGATAGTAAATCTGAAAACTGTGCATAGTTTTGCTCCAAGCCCTGCCTTGCTCCATTTTCTATCATACTTTTCATCAAAGTACTCTGAAGAAAATTCATGCGCCAAGATACTACCAAATGTGACGTCTGTTGCTGTGAATCAAGTTCAGGACCTGGCATGATACGGAAAAGAATTTCTGTCCGAAAATAAGTACCACAGGGAACATCAGGAGTGCTCACACTCAATAAAACTGCATACTCTTTTTCATCAGCCTTCAAATAAGATTGTTCCTCAGTTGCTCGAACGGCTTTAACCAATTTTGATGGTGCAGTTGTGTATGTTACCACTCTCTTCAAGGACTCCCCATCGTTATCAAGCCTCCAGGGTTCAGTTTTGAAATCAGTACATCCTTGAAGCTCAACCATTGTTTGTTTAAAATCTGAATCTGGTGAGAAGAGAAGGTTATTCAGATCACTAGGTGAGGCAAGATAGGACTGATTAACAAGAATTCCTTGTAGATTTACAGGCATCTCAACTCCTTCATGTCGTGATTCAAGAGATTTCAGTAGTTCGCTGAATGGAGTCTCTGGGCATACATTATCAGTTTGACTCACAGAAGGCTCACAAACACTTGCTTCCTCTTGAACTTCTTCTAAAGCCTCAGAGCTTTCAGTGGAGGTTGGCACGGTATCGCCATTTTTTTTTAGCAAATATTTGGCAGACACGATCAACAAATGATAGCTTATCAGACTTATCTGTTTTACCACTGGAAGTTTCAGTTCCATTCAAAGCTGCACTAGAATTCCCATTTGGCTTGTCCTCTGCAGCAGTTTGATTTCTATCGGTAACTTCACTACTTCTATCCTCTGCAGTAGTTTCAGATCTAACAGAACACTCATCATCTTCTTTACAAGTTTCAGTTTCTCGATAAGCAAATGCAATAGATGGGGCCGTGCTTTGGCTTGACAATGAATAGTCTCTCTGTATATCAGTTACTTCGCCTCCAAGGTCCTCAGACCATGATCGCGAGGCTCCAGATGATTCTAACGATATTGAGACACAAATCTCACCTGCAAAAGTGAAAACAAATTTGAGAAAAAGACGAAGTGATGATCACTTTTCCTGAATAACAACATCAGCTATAATTCTTCTGCTAGATCTTACTGTACTTCACAGCAAGCTGTACTAGGTAGCCAGCAAAATGATGCAGACTCACAGAGTCAAACAGTGAATTCGCATGAACAAAGAAACTGAACATAACAAACATAAATGAGCAACGAAACTAGATGAATGTCCATCATTACCACAATCGACCGTCTTGTTGGTTTTGCCCTTGGGAAGAAGCTGGTACCACCGGGTACCGAGGGACAAGTCATCGGCAGCCAGCACATCCTCCAATGGCACCCTTAACTGGCCCAGGAAGTCATCCATCTGGAGGATGTCCTCGTCATAGACATCAAGCTTGAGCACATCTTTGACATCGCCGACAAGGAAGCTGAACTCCTGATCCCAAGTCGGGTTCAGGTTCATCTTGATCACCTTGGTCTTGAATCGCTGCGTCCCGAGCTGCAGCTTCACGTACGGGTCGCTGAAACCGTTGGAATCCATGGCCCGCAGGTTGCGGGCCTCGATCACACGAACAGTCAGCCTCATCTCTGCTGCTCAACTGAACCCAAATCGGTCAGGGAACTCCCCTGGGCAGAAATCCCCAAGTTGAGAAGGGGAGAGGGATCACCAACAGAAGCTTAGAAATCGATCAAAGATCACTCCTTTCCCGATCCTACGCGAAACTCGGCACCATAAATTCACAAGAACAGTGGCTACCCCCAAAGAAACCGGCAAGACATTGGCCCCTCTCCAATCCGCCGCCCAGTCCCAGCAAGCAGCAAAGCTGCAGCGAGAAGATCAAATAAATGCTCCTTCCGTTGACATTGCCAAATCCAACTTGAAGTAAAGAATCCCCAGTGACGAGGAGACACAAGCAGATCAGATTTACACGCAGCAAAGACGACGGAAGCAAGAATGGGTAAGCAGAGAAAGGCACACGCGAATGGCAGGAACAGGAAAGCAAATGACGGACGGAAGAGAAGAGAAGCAAGCCGCGACCGACTTGGAAAAACCGGTACGAGTATTTTACGGCTGAAACGCGCGTTCTTGGTTGGATCAAGTCAAAACTTCCCACATGGACTTGGGATTTCGTCAACGACACACACACGAACAAGGAGCAGAGAGCACCGCGTTAGTGATGCCTACTTGAGTGGACTAGCGGGGGGCGCTTCGCTTTCCCTGATTCGATTCGGCGCCTCGTGTTATCTTCTCTCCCCTTCTCCCCTCTCGGATGTCGTCGGATCTTGTCTCGTCTCGGCCGTTCCCCGCGGTTGCGGTCGCCGTCGCGTGCTTTGAAACCGCGGGACTTTTGGAGGAAATTTGTCAGGTTTTCTGCAACCAACTGACGGCTATCGGCACCGTTTTTGTGTAAAAAGGGCAAAGTTGTGTTTAACCGAATACTGCAAATGCCGAAACCTTCATGTTTCGACGATTTTTGGTACTATACTATACTATAGTAGCGCTAACAGGTGACCTTTTTTTGGATCGAATGTGCATTCAGATAACATTAACAGGTGACCTTTTTTGGTTCGATATACATTCAGGTAACATTCAGATGACTCTTTTTTTTAGCATAATTCAGATGACTCTTTGGTTTGGTGTTGACGAGAAGGAAAGTTTGTCTCGCAGTATGTGGCTACTTTGTCAATTTGCCATTTTGCCTCAACCCAAATTTTTAGCACTTTTGGCTCTTGTACACCGCTGGTGCTAAGAGTAAAACCTGACAAAAAAAATTCAGTTACTTTTGCTGCCCTGAATAAATGAAATTAAAGTTCGACAACAGGGAGGAAAACGTTATCAAACATTTTAATTTAATGTTTGACAAAAAAAAGGTGCATTAAAGTTTTCCAACATTCTTTTACTGAAATAAATGGAACGAACAGTAAACCAGTACAAACATTTGCGTTGACAAGGAAAAAAATGATGCCCCTTCTCCAATTTCCATGCACTTGTCAAATCGATTTTCTACGTTTGTACTTCTTTGACATGTATATAGTATATTGTATATAGAGGGATTATATTTACTCAAGTCACGTCTCACTTCCAGTTTTGTGTTAATTTATTATCATATTGTGAACTAATTATGTACTCCGTACCAACTACTTCAAGGAAGCTTCCTTTACCGGTCAAGGAGGTGTGATTAGTGTGGATATGGAGGAGCGCCGACATGTGATTGGTGGATCTATGTGTTTGACCCACGTCCATCCATCGCGATTCATGGCCAAAGGGCACAATGATTGATTAAAAAAGAAAGTAGCCTAACACGATGATTGTGCAAGTATATATATCTAGAAAATTTAGAACAAGATTAGGCTTGTTTGGATATAAGAGCTAATCACTGGTTGTTGGCCAAAGTCAACCTTAGTTAATTTGAACTGATTTTTTGCCCAACTAATAACTAGTTTTGAGTTCAACCAAACATGCCTGATTTGTTTCAATTGGTTTAATGCTTTATTATACATGCAAGGTCTCAACGAGCGATGTGAGGGTGACCCATCTTGGGGTTTTCCCATTGCCAACTAGAGCCTCGGCCCCTCTCCGTGTCCACTGTCCACCTATGTGATTCCACATCTTCTCATTTACAATGACATACGAAAGGGTATTCATAAAGACTAAGAACCCTGTAGGCTCAAGCGTAAGTTTAGTGTTCGAGAACACTTGACATAGATTGTGTTAGGTTTTCATTTCCATTCAGTCATATTATTATGGGGATCCGAGGCATGCATCTCTAGTGAATTCAAAATGAGATCATTTGGTATGCATAAGAAGCTTAGTACCATCAAGCCCAAGGCAAAAGTGGCCAAAATGGATATGTTTCAAGTCAAGGAACTTAAAAAAAATTGAAAATTGGACGAGGTTAGAGTTAAAGACTCGTTACTCTTGGTGGTTGTCATCATCTAGAGAGCCTAATGGAGAACTTCCTTAAGAGGCTCTAAAAGGTGTTTATGGTATGAAATTCACCATTCCAGAGTGGGGAATGGGGGTATTCACTACATGAGACATGAGAGGAGCTAAACTGAGTCTTGGTGGCTCTTTAGTACTCCAATGTAGATTAGCGGATCATGGCAACAACCGGATACTATGGGGAAACAAATCCGATTGTCTCATTATCTTTGCTCTTGTTCTTGCAGTACTCTTTCTTTTTTTTTCAAAAGTGTGCATTATCACGTGTTTCATTAAGTGGTTCTTCATTACTTCTTGTTTAGCTCATGCTTAGCTTGTTGTGTTCAAGCTCATATGTTGAGTGCCTAATTAAATCGCATGATAGAGCACAAAGGATGTCTGAAATCTTGCTAAGAATGTGTTTACATGGCTCTAAGCACTCTCGAGCTTGCTTTTTGGGCTGTAGAATTTACTTTTTCTTTCTTTTTTTGAGACTGGCTGTAGAATTTATTAGTAGAACATTTTGGATTCCAGTCCCCTTCCTTCCTGGGCCATTTGGCCCATCGTCAGGCTTCAAAACCGGCAAACTCCGTGGTTGCACGCTTCATTGGCAAAGGTTGGTGGCTACTGGGCCACTCTGCCCGCACTGATGATGGTGCGTCCCCTCCTCTGCCCACAAGACCTTCTCACCGCACTGATGATGGTGCGTCCCCTCCTCTGCCCAGACCTTCTCACCGATGGAGCGAATGGATTTCCTAGTGAGGAGATCCCATCACTGCTTCTTCTCTTCAGAAACTCAACGATGTTGGGATTTGTGAAGAAACTGAATACGCCAAGAGTAAGAAAATGGGAAAGAAACCAGCAAAACAACTGACATAAAACACATTAATTTCCTCCTGACAATGTGACAAGTACAACGAACAGGTAATGGAGTTAGATACCATTTTGGAACAGATACTTTTCTTATAAACTGAGCACTCATATCCAGTTTTTTGACTGATAATGGGAATAAGGAACTCGATTGCAGGTTCGTTTTCATTGTAGCCATTAAGAGAGGCCCTGCTACGAACAACAAAGAATATCAAACCTATCCAATATGTGAAACATCTTCTTTCTAGTTAGTGTTCTTGCATCTCATTCATCCTGGGAATAATCTTCACCCCGGGAATCATCTTCATCCTGGGAATAATCTTCACCCTGCGAATCATCTTCATCCTGGGAATCGTCCTTGACATAAAGTTTGAACTCTACAGATGGATAGCGACCTGAGATGCTGAAGATTTCCTCCACCATTTCACTAGATAGGTGCTCATTGAATGTCACATACATCGTTCCAAGTGCTGGTGCACATCTGAATATAAATTCCATGAGATCAAGTTCATCGTCTTCTCCAGCAAAGCCTGTAATCTCCACCACCTCCAGATCTGTCAGCGAGGTGTTATCACTTCTCCAACTCTCAGATTGTTCATATGGGCAAGAAGTTTCCTGAAGAAACAAGATTACAATTACTCATACATATAACAGGAAACACGCAGCAAGAAAAAGAAAATCTGCCATTTCAAAAGTAAGCGCACACAACAGGTATGTTGTCTTCTCTCGTGTTCATGGTATAATTTGTGGGTACAACATTCATAATCTTCCTCCTGGTACTTGTTAAGTTAATCTTCAGGTACAATTGGCTTGTGATTAGTATGAGGATTTTTTTAACATATATAAATATCCTTCACCTTGCAACCTACCTGTACCCTTTGCAACCTTCTTAGGAAACATAATACATGTGGTCAGAGAAAAGGTAACATACATTCTCTCTTTTGAAAATTATATGTGTACAGTATACATAGTCCATCTCAAAAATAAGTATACAGGTATACTCTTTTTTGCAAGTATATATGTATTTATATTCCCATCTAAAAAGCATGTATACAGTATACACAGTCCCTTGTCCAAAAGTATGTAATACATATACTAGTAAAAAAGCATGCAAATATGGCCTTCTCAAAAGTAGTATGTAAACATACCATTCTAGGTATCCAGTAGTTGGTGTCTAAGCACATGTACAGACGTCCATAGTCATCCACACCTTTTTCTACTACTATGGGCAACATTTGATGCTAGAATGATGAACCGGCCAACCGAGATTCTAAAGCTAGTCAACATTTACTGTTTGAATAGTTATATGGAAATCAGTTGTTTTCTTAGCAGCTTAATAGATCCATCCACATCCACATCCACTGGACCTGTTTGAGCCTCTAAAATGGAAGTTAATGGACAATGAAAAAGACTAAGGAGCAGCACATATTGAGATTGAGTGGATATGCTACCTCACTTTGACCTTACCAGCTTAAGTCTTTGTATAGCTGGTAAAATCTGCAGAAGCCACGACACCAGTGGTCCAATAACATGCGCCTTGTCCAAGATATACAGCTCCAAAACAGAGAAGTTGGTCACTGGAAGTCGAGCTATGGCTTCTGCTATGCTTAGTCTTTGACTGGTTGCTCCCAGCTCCATCAGCTGAGGGAATAGGGACATCACAAATGATGAATTCGTTACAACATCTCATTTCATATGGTAAGGAAGTAAGGAAATAGTTGAAAACCAAGTGAGAATACGCACACAGGTGCAATGGATATGAAGGGTTAGGATGTTGATGCGAGGTAGCTGCTTCCCTCCAAACCTCACTCCAATGCCACCAAGGCACCACTCACCAGTAACCATGAAAACATCAGTGTAGAGGTGGTTGGAATTGTACTCAAGCCACCAGCAAAGTTCCTCCACTATTGGTGCCAAGAACGGCAATCTGAGCATGTTGGCCTGGCCAGCCTTCACTTCGACCTTCATAAGCACTGGGGCCACGATGTCGATACAATCGCCATCATGAAAATCAGAATCAGTTATGTCCATGCAGAGCTCCTCAAGTGAAGAAGAGTGCACGGTGATGGCGTCGCTCCCCCAGTAGTCGCTGAGCTTGAGAATGCTTAGGCACGGGCAGACGGGGAGCAGGGCACCAAGGTCAATGCGGCATGAGTGCAGGAAGAGACTCTTGAGCGACGTGAACTCTCCTAACAGCGGTGGTGCAATGTAGAGATCCTGACCAGTAAGCTGCAGTGAGGTGGTATGGGATAAGCAGTGCAGCTCTTCGGCCTCAGAGGGGCATATGGACTTTTCTAAGGCAACGATGAGCTTGTCGGGCGCCAGCGGTGCGGCAGCACCGAGAAGAGAAGAGACAATATCAGGCAGAAACTTGGCGCTCAAACGGATGTCGAGGAGCTCAAGCGCTGGGCGTGTGACACAGGAGAGAGCAGCCTTGACAGAGTCAAGGTCGACACCATTGAATCTGAGCTCTGGGAGCTGCTTCCAGAGACCAGCCCAGCGGTGGGAGAGCACGCTCTCGCGCGCTGCTTCACGGACACATCGGAGCCTCATGAGCACCAAGATGAGCAGATCGTCCGGCAGTCCGCTAAGCCGGTCCTCAGGACAGCACGCAGGACTACGCGTGCCTCCTTGAGGAGGTGCAGACGGTGGGGGTAGGAGCCGGCCCGACCTCAGCTGCATCCTTGGATGGTTGCTATCGGCTTTCACAATTCGAGCTATGGAGAGGAACAGCTCAATTCAGACTCCAACCATCAGATCAAAGACAACACCAGCTGTAGATTCTCTGCAAAAATCAAACACGGCGTATTCTCAGCACAACGAACAAGAACAAAAATCAAACATGGGGTAAGGGATTCACCGTCTGCATTTGCAACATCCAACATTCTTATATATGATATCATACAGATACAGCATACACACCCATCCCGCTCTGTTGTGCACGTGTGTGTTCTGCAGCGCCTGATCCATTCGGTGGGATTTCATAATCATAATAATAATAATAATAATTCCATAAAAATCCAGTGAACTTTCGGCATTTCATACCACACAATGCACGCATGAATCAGGGCACAACCTGAAAACCTCCTATACGCAATGCACTCTCAGAAACTCGAATCCAGCTACATTTTGGCCAGCCCTAAGCACATGCAACCTTGGCTCGATCAAATCGCACATCTCACATCCACCCGATCGCCTGCCACGGCCATG
The DNA here is from genome assembly GCA_023333625.1 of Bothriochloa decipiens. Classification (NCBI taxonomy): domain Eukaryota; kingdom Viridiplantae; phylum Streptophyta; class Magnoliopsida; order Poales; family Poaceae; genus Bothriochloa; species Bothriochloa decipiens. Next base: position 20,173 of record JALGXP010000255.1, on the reverse strand, counting down.
TATCACCACTAAACTACCCACTCCCGTGAGAAGCCTAACGAGCCCTAACCCGATACACGGAGCAGCGAATCCCCAAACGCACGGCACGGGACAGCAACACGCCAATGCGTGGAGAAGGAGAAATGGGGGTCAGAGAGGACGCAGAGGGGCAGGCGTCGTCACCTCTAGTGCGCGACCGGCGGAGCCCCCCCGTATCTCTGGAGCCGTGCGGCTGCGGCGAGGAGACGGCGAGGCGGAGGCGACTCGGCGCGGGGACGGCGAGGTCCCCCGTATCTCCCGGTGAGGCTGTCTCTCAAAATGGAACCTATCTCTACCACTAAAAAACGGCAAATGTCCAAGTCTACCCGGAGAGGACGAAACCCCGACTCCAGTTTCACCCGGCACTCCTTGAATCGGCGCCGACAGGTGGGACCCAATCACCTGGCGTGCGTTCGCATCCATTCTCGCCGTAGCGCCATGCGCTCCTCGCCTCTTTTCCCGGCGGCGCTGCTCGGCAATCCGAGCCCGTAGCGCGTGTGGCCCTCTCCCACCCACCACCGTGGCACGCTCCCGCGACCCCTGCGTCGCACCTAGAGCGCCGGCGTAGAAGTCCGCGCACCGGCTGGGTCCCACCACGCCGGATAACGCTCAGCACCTCCTCCGATTCGTCCTCCCCACCCCGGCCGCCGTTTCCATCAGAACCCGCCCCAACCAGCCCGTCCGTGCCGGCAGGCAGGCGCTAGGGTTCAGCTGCGCCGGCCAACCGCAGGCCGCCCTCTTCCCTCTCGACTAATCGGCGGGTGAATGGGCCGCAACTACAGAGCTCCACCGGCTACAGGCACTTGTTGCTATTCAGGCTAGGTTGACGAGCCAAGCTCTTCGCAAGCTTAGCCACTCCCTTTCACTTTCACAGACAATTTTGTTATTTACTAATCAGGTATTAATCATACATATTTTTTCTCAGTGTTAGTTGAAGTAATTTATTTATAAGTTATTCCATTATGTATCTTATTGAGTCGAAGCTTCACACATAAGTCAAAAGATTGTTGCCAGACTTGCCGTATTGGACTTTGGTTATGGCTATAAATATAGTTGTTGTTTTAATCATTCAAGTTCTGGAATTACATGCTGCTTAAGCAAAAAAAAAAAGTAATGCCATTGCAAAGTAGGAAACATTAGCATACAAATTTGTTTTTTAAGGGATATACCTTCTTTCTGTGCAATCTTACCGATTTTTGCATGCAATTGATCATTTTTTTTTTCTGCAGTTATATCCTTTCTTTTCCTTAAAATGGCCTGTACTATTTTTGCTGCCAACTTAGTCTCTTTATCTCCATTCTCGATCAGGGCCAAGGTAGGCACATTTCGATTTGGAGGTCCAACTGAGTCACTTCTGGTGGCAACGCCTTGAAGTTTTATGCTATAAATTCAGTATGTTCACAGCATGGCTTTGATTTGGCAGAGATATACATGTCTGCATGAGGCCTGTTTAACCGAGTCACTAGCTACGAGACACATGGAATAGGCAATTTATAGGCATCTACATGTGATGTCACTCTACAAGCATAAATTATCTGTGAATTAAAATAACCGACTCCACATATGCCATATGGGCTTTGCAGTAGTGAGATTTGGTGCCCTGAAACAGTATACACTATGGCTTCTGAATGATGATGTCTTCCATTTGCAGACAATAGGTAGTCAGATTGCTGTGAAAATTGTAAAAAACAAGCATGCCCCACTGTTCAAGTCTGCACAGGTTGAGCTTGAATTTGGAAAGGGGATACTATGATCACTCCAAGGAAGAGGCTAGATCTCAAGAAAAAGCTACTCCAAGGAAGGGGAAGATGTTAGTCTCGGGTCGGCGGTGATGCCGACGGCGAGGACATGACGCCGGAGACGGAGAAGACAAGGACACTCAAAACTCAATGCGAACACTTGGAACACAGAGGTTTTGGTGCTGCAAACCGCGCAGCGTTTTCTGATGCATGGTGTTGTATTTATGGGAAAACAAAGAGATCATGCCGCCTATGGCACGCACGACGCGAAGACTATGCGCGTCCATCCCCACGCACCACGACGTCCGACCATGGCGGCATGCTCCAGTTCATGGCTAACTGACTAAGGCGCACGGTCACCACAATCCGATGCCCGCGCGCATGCATAACTGGAACGAAACATGCTGCCTATCTATAGCACATAGGAGTATCTAACAAATCTCCTCCTGCTCCTAGTGTGCCTGCTGTACATGATGAACACCAAGTTTGGAGCGCAGCTCGCAGAAACGTTCCCGCCCCAACGCTTTGGTGAGGATGTCCGCCAGTTGCTCCTCTGTCCTAATGGACTGAAGCTGAACCCTGTTCTCCTCAACACACTCACGAATATAGTGAAATCTCACATCAATGTGCTTACTGCGGTCGTGGAACACTGGGTTCCGGCTGAGTGCAATGGCGGATTCATTGTCGATCTTCAGTGAAAACGTGCTTGCCTCCTCTCCTTTGAGCTCTGCAAGAAGACGGGCGAGCCAGAACCTTGACAAGCTGCAGTGGCCGCGACTATGTACTCCGCTTCACAGGAGGATAAGGCCACGACACGCTGCTTCTGCGACTGCCAGGTGATCATGTTCCCGCCAAGGAAGAAGGCAACTCTGGTTGTGCTCTTGCGGGTGTCGATGTCGCCGACCAAGTCATTGTCGCTGTAGCCGACAAGCCGGGCTTCTTTCTTCCTCTGATAGTGACAACCGAAGTGCAGAGTACCGGCGACATACCTGAGTACCCTCTTGACTGCTGTCAGGTGTTCGGTGGTGGGCTTCTCCATGAAGCGGCTGATGTAGCCCACGGAGTATGCAAGGTCCGGCCTGGAGTTCACCAGATAGCGCAAGGAGCCAACGATGCTGCGGTACCTGGTTGGATCCACTATTGGAGCCGAACTTTGCTTGCTGAGCTTCAGGCGGGGCTCCATGGGGGTGTGACTGGGATTGCAGCCAGCCAGCCTTGCCGACTCCAGGATCTTGGCGGCGTATGCGCTTTGGCAGACAGTGATGCCGGCCTCACTCTGGGTCACCTCCAGTCCCAGGTAGTAGTGAAGGAGGCCGAGGTCACTCATCTTGAACTTTGATTTCATCTCCTCCTTGAACTTGCTGATGTCGTCGTTGTTGCCGCCCGTGATCACCAGATCATCTACGTAGACTCCGACGACCAGACGACAGTCACCGGATCCGTGTACACGTGCTCGGAGGTGCTCCTCTGGAAGCCCAGCTCGATCAGGGAGGAGTCAAGCTTGGCGTACCAGGCGCGTGGGGCTTGACGTAGGCCATAGAGTGCCTTCACTAGGTGCAGCACCTTGTTCTCATGGCCATGCAGCACGAACCCGGGCGGCTGCTGGACATAGACTTGCTCCTGGAGTACTCCATTCAGGAACGCGGACTTGACGTCCATGTGGTGCACTGCCCAGCCTTGTGAGGCAGCATGGGCAAGTAGCAGCCGCACGGATTCAAGCCGAGCCTCCGGAGCGAAGACTTCTTCGAAATCGATCCCTTGCTACTGCACGTACCCTTTTGCGACGAGTCGGGCCTTGTGCTTGGTGATCACCCCTGTGGTGTCCTTCTTGGTCTTGTAGACCCACTTCAGGCCGATCGGCTTCACGCGTGGAGGAGCATCGACAAGCTCCCAGGTGCCGCTAGCCTCGATGGAGGTCATCTCGTCCAGAATCGCATGGCGCGAGTGATCATGTTTCAGCGCCTCCTCGAACGACGATGGCTCAGCGTCTCTTGCCAGCATGAGGTGCTCCTCCAGGTTCTGGTCGACGAAGCCAGCTGGAGTGGACTGGCCGAGGATGTTGTCGACGCGCTGGAAACGAAGCGGTGCCTCGTCGTCATGGTCGGCGTCTAGCTGCTCGCTGAGGCCAGACCCAGGCGGCGTGGCGTACTCGACAGCGGGGTGCAGGTGTGCGCTGGTCAAGCCTGGAGTGAGTGCCGCTGCGGACGGAGACGTGGGTGCGCCTGTTGGAGATGGCGTGCTGGAGCGTGACGCTGTTGGATCGGTGGAGGTGCCCTCCGCCCTCGTGCTAGTGGTGGTCACGGTAGGCTCCTCCACCATGGGCTCGTCGATGGTGAAGTCGGTGGCGAGCTCGACGTGGTCAGCAGGCCAGGCCCACTGCGCGCCCTCGTCGAAGACGACGTCGCGGCTGATGTGGACTCGGCCGGTCGTGGGGTTGTACACGTGGTATGCCTTGGACCCCGCTTCATATCCGACGAAGATCATCCGCCGGCTGCGATCATCCAGCTTCCTCTGGTTCAGCGTGGTCACCTTGACATGGGCGACGCACCCGAATGTGCGAAGGTGATGGACAACCGGTGTGCTTCCGGTCCACAGCTCGTACGGTGTTGCCCCCTGGTTGGCCTTGCACGAATTTCGGTTCAGGAGGTACACGGCCGTAGTGACGGCTTCCCCCCAGAACATGCCAGGCAGCGCCTTGTCCTTCAGCATGCTGCGCGTCGTGCCTACGACGGTCTGGTTGCGACGCTCAACGACACCATTTTGTTGAGGTGTATGCGGTGCCGTGAGCTCATGCCGGACGCCGAGGTGGGCGCAGTAGTCGTTGAAGTCGGCCGTGGCGAACTCGCCCCCGCGATCGGTACGCAGGGCAAGCAGCTTCTTCCCGGACTTGCGTTCTGCTGCGACCTGAATGTTCTTGATGGCGACGGCAGCGGCATCCTTGCTCGGCAACAGGGCAATCCACATGTAACGTGAGTAATCATCAACAAGCAATAAAAAGTACCAGTTGCCGCTTGGCGTCGCCGTTGTGATGGGGCCGCAGAGGTCGTCGTGGAGGAGTTGCAGCGGCTCCGTCGAGCGCCTGAGCGCCTTCTGTGGGAATGGCGCCCGGCGCTGCTTGCGGCGAGACACGCGTCGTAGAGTTGTTCCACCTGTGTGAGCATGGGCATGCCACGGACCAGCTCCTCGCGCGCCATCTTCCGGAGCGCGGTGAAGTTGGCATGGCCGAACTGAGCGTGCCATGTCCACGCCGCGTCGTCGGCGCGTGCGGCCAGGCAGACCGGGCGTGCGATGTTGATGTCGAGCACGTACAGCCTGCCTTGGCTCCTCGAGATCCTGGTGAGCAGGCGGCGTTCCTCGTCACGAATGCGCATCAGGCCGTCCTCCACAAGTACCTGGTACCCGCCCTCGTCGAGCTGGCCGACGGAGATGATGTTGGCGGTGAGGTGCGGCAGGAAGTAGACGTTGGAGAGTGTCTAGTGCTCCCCGTTCTTGCAGGTGAAGAGGACGGTGCCGCTGCCTTCGAACCTGACGATGCCGTGAATGCCGGAGTCGAGGTGGGCGAAGGCGGCTTTGGACCTGGACATGTGATTGGAGGGGCCGGTGTGCAGGATCCATCGCGTTGGATCCGGATCTGGCGCGCCGTCGAAGGCAGCGAAGACCTTGGGCTCGTTGAGGTGGAAGCCGATGGTCGAGTTGGGCGTCGGCGGCGGCTTGTTGGGGAAGACCGGCGGTGGAAGCGACTGGTTCTGTTCCCCTTCTTGGGCTGAGGCGATGGTCGTCAGGAGTGTGGCCTCCTCCTTTTGGGCCACATGGGCCTGATGGGCCGGCTCCTTCTTCTTGGTGCGGCAATCATTGGCCCAATGGCCCTTCTTGCCACATCGTGGACACGGATCATCCGGTGGCGGACGCGAAGAGCTGGTGCCGCCGTTGCCGCCGGCGCCGCGCACACGGCCGCTGCCGCAGCCCTTTCCACGATCGCCGGAGCCAGAGCCGCCACGCCCTGACTCCCGGACCTCTTCTTGTACTTTTCCACCCACTGCTCCTCCATGAGAAGCAGTTTCCCGCTCGCGGTGTGCGCCGAAGCAAGCTCAACGTCGTCGGCCGCCTTCAACCTCCCGGTGACCTCCTCAATTGACAATTGTGAGATATCGAGGAGGGTTTCAATGGAGATTACCAACTGCTTGTAGCGTGGGCGGACGACGCGCAGGTACTTGGCGACAACTTTCTCGTCAGGTTTCGGATCGCCGAGCGTGGCCAGACGCTGCACCATGCCAATGAGGCGCAGTGCGAAGTCCTCGATGGCCTCGCCTTCGCGGAGCACGATCGACTCGTACTCGGCGCGGCGGTTCTGCGCCGTTGCCTTCCGCACCCGGTCGTCGCCGATGCGGAGAGTGCGGATGGCCTCCCATACCTCCTTGGCGGACGGCTTGGCCACCAGGATGGGGATGTACTCCGCCGGAACGCCGCCGCAGATGGCGTCCAGTGCAGCGCGATCGTCGTCGTAGTCCACGTCGTCGTACTCGACGGCGTCCCACAGGTGGCGCGCTTGCATCTTCAGCTGCACCCGCAACGACCACTCGTGGTAGTTGTTCTTCTCCAACTGCGGCCAATGCCCGCCGCCGCTGCCTTCCCGGGCGACGTGCTCGATGACGACCTCTCGTGGACGGTGTGCGTCGCGGACCTGCGAACGGCGTGGGCCGCGGTGCGTGACCGGCGTGGTGGAGAACGGCTCGGGGACGGAGTACGCTTCGGCGGAGACGCCATGGCGACGGCGAGGTCCCTCAAACACTAGCTTCGATGCCACTTGTTAGTCTCGGATCGGCGGTGATGCCGACGGCGAGGACACGACGCCGGAGATGGAGAAGACAAGGACACTGAAAACTCAACGCGAACACTTGGAACACAGAGGTTTTGGTGCTGCAAACCACGCAGCGTTTTCTGATGCATGGTGTTGTATTTATGGGAAAACAAAGAGATCATGCCACCTATGGCACGCACGACGCGAAGACTGTGCGCGTCCATCCCCACGCACCACGACGTCCGACCATGGTGGCATGCTCCAGTTCCTGGCTAACTGACTAAGGCGCGCGGTCACCACAATCCGATGCCTGCGCGCATGCATAACTGAAACGAAACATGCTGCCTATCTATAGCACATAGGAGTATCTAACAGAAGAACATGGATGTTTGAATAATCTTAGAACAATGTCATCAGACTTTTGTATTGCTAAGAGATTCCCAGCCATCAGGATGGTTCTTTTGTGTACATTATACTCGATAATATACAAGCCAACTGTTTATATTGATTGTTTTGATTTGATGTTGTTTGGACAGGTGCCCTACATCTTACAGGCCCAATCTAATATATTTCTTTGAAAAAAAAACTTTGAATTGTTTAGTGCATATATAATGCTATAATCTGCTATTCTTTGCTTTTTAAGCGCCCCTTTCTTTTCATTGGAATGATGTCTGGGAGCAGAGGGAGCAACAAGTTCGCAATTGAGTACTTGAAGGATATTGTTCTGGGTGAATATATATTCTGAAAGATTGTCCTGCTGCCCTTGCGTCATAGATATTACCTATTAATTAACAACTTTCTCATGTATTGCAGATTTCTCTTCATTAGTGGTTCATTATTTTACCTTTGCTAATTTCTTGAAGCATATTTTGCTCTTGAGTTCAGTATGGAAATGATATGGTGTTTGTGCGCAATACCTTTCAAAAGGGAAAGAAAAGCAGAGTTTGAGACTCTGTTTTATGTCGAGTTTGGGACAATGTTCTCTGTTTTATGTTGCTGGGTGTTTTCAAAAGGATAGTTAAAGCACAAAAGTGCTGCTCGGAAGACCATAGATGGAGTTTGGTGGCAACTCTGTCAAAAGACGAAAACCAAGACTCTGAATTTTGAAACCATGGAAGTTAAGAAGTTAGGTACTTTCCAAACGAATAGTGGAGCAGGAGCAAGTCTTCTTTGCCTGGCATTATACTCATAGAGAGATGTTTTCTTACTGGACTTCATGATATTGGCTCAAGTTTGTTATTTTCTTTTCCTCGATACTAGAATTTTTGACCCTTTCAATTGTGTCGAGGTCATTTGTTCTTTTTCCTGGTTCACCTTTTTTTTTTTTTTGCCTCTTGTCAGATTCACTTACTTTTGAAGTCACTAATAGTCTTCAATACACAACATTGTGATCATTACTTTTCTGAATACGTACTACCAAACAGAATATTGCGTGCATCATACTGGGAATCGTCTTTTTATAATAGTATACAAAACACATTCAAATTTATTTATTATCACGACGTTATTTTTGTTCCCGTTGTAACGCACATGGCACCATAGCCAAAATAAATCCTTCACGGTGCTTTGCCTATCCAAAATCCGGCTCCAACAGATGTCCCAAACTGAGGACCGATTTTGCATGCTGGCCGAATCGATAGCAAAAAAGGATCGTCGAGACTCGACGAGGCAAATCCCTGTGGCAGCCGTAGTGGTGGGCCCGTGGCAGCCGAAGCGAAGCCGACGAGAGGCCGGCCGGCGGAACAAGCACCGTAGCAAGGGACGGACGGACGGATACCTTGAGGTAGGTAGTGCTCGTCATCTGCGGCATGCCGAATCTCGCGGATATGCCCTCCCCTGCCTCGCGCTGTTCCTTGCGGCCGCATGGCCAGCACCTCCGCGAGTTCCGACGACCAGGCCATGTCCTCGCTCTCGCTTGCTGCCGCGGAGCCGGTCGCCGCCACCCGCGCCGCCCGCTCCGGCAGCGGGCGGGCCTCAGCTTGCGCCGTATTGGTGTACTCCGAGGTCGACGGCGGCGGTGCCGACATTGCCATGGCCCCCTGTAGCCGCGCTCGCCGTCGCGTGGAGTGCCGGTGAGGGGGAGAGCTGGAAGTGGTGTCTGCTGCCGCCTGCAGGTGCTGTGTGCTGGGTTCGTGCCTTCGTGGGCCGAGGCTGAAGGGTGGTGGCATCCAGGTGCTCTGTTATGTTGGAGAATGGAAAATATCGGTTTGGTACCCTTTCACTGTGTGTCACCTAAACCATGGAATGCCTCTTGTGTTTGCGTTCTAGCCTCTGAGGCCTGCAGTTAGTTGCAGCAGCGTCTCAAATTTGCAAGGTGGGTCGTTGCGGTTTCACTCGCGGGCCGTGGGCCGTAGGGTAGCGGTTCAGAAAGCGTGCACGGGCCTACAACTACAATTGGGCCATGCCACATAAGGGTGCACAGGCACCGCCGCACGCGACCCATCGACACACACATCCCCCCCCATCACGAGTGCACGCGCGGTTGTGCGAGTGAAACCGCGGCGTCCAATCCCGAAGCCCGTACGCAACCAGCAACCCTAGCGAGGCGATGGGGAAGGCGGAAGCGAGGTCAAGGGGGCGCGGCGGAGGCGGCGGCGGCGGCGGTAGCGGTGGTGGTGGCAGCAGCAGCGGCAGCGGTAATCCGGGGTATGAATTCCTGGCGCCCCTTTCTCTCTTCGCTAGTTTACGGCTTGGATCTGGTCTGATTGGTTGGCCTTTGGTTTGGGATTTTCAGGAAAATCTTCGTCGGAGGGCTCCCGCGGGACACCACTGATGGTAGGTTGATCGATTCCCCCGTTTTGTGCTTGTCGCGTTTGATAATTTTACTGATTTCTGCGTATTGGAAGATGAGATCTCGATTCTGTTGTACTACTTAACCTTTTGGGGGTAGGGGAGGGGGTTTCAGGTTGGGACATTGGGTGAGGTGGTGAGTTGTGGACGGTATGTTTCTATTCACTTGATTTCTAGTTAGATGTATGGCACTTTCACTTGATCTCTGTATATGTATGGCACTTTTCGCTGCACTTCTGTGGAGGTACTGTGCCTCGTCATTTTTCACTGATATTTTGTGTGTTGTGACTTGTAAGTATTGCGAGCTGAGCTGTACGCAATACACCTACACAACAAGAATTGTTATGTCATATAATTAATTTGCTTTAGTTGCTACAGACACTTTTATAGTACAATCTGCAGTTATGCCTGATTAAAGTATTTTTGTGCATGAGCAATGCCTAACTATATGAACTGGTGACATCCAACGAAAAACATGTTAATTTGTAGGAAGATGAGTTTATTTTGTAATATATAATCTTTGTCAGAAAATCTGCTCACTAGCGTTGAAATTAGCGAGATGCCCATTTTAAACAATGGAGTCTATAAGGTTACAACTGAACCATGGGAATGCTCGTAGTTTATAGAGCAGGGCATGATGCTGCATTGTGAAAGTAATTATTCTGGAAGTTGTGCCACTTTCCTTTTTCTATTTTTCATTTATTTATTCGTCAATCTGATGTGTGGAGCGACTAGTGAATTGCAGGATTGATAGATTATCATATTAGCTCTGTTTCATTTTATTGATTTTGTGCTGCTATTTCCTGCTACAGCTACATTCGTGAGACATTTTGGACAGTATGGAGAAATAGTTGATTCAGTGATAATGAAGGATAGGTACACATCGCAGCCACGGGGTTTTGGCTTCATTACATACTCTGACCCTACTGTTGTTGACAAAGTGATAGAGGACAAGCATGTCATCAATGGAAAGGAGGTAAGTTTTCTTTCTCAGCAAGTCAGTATAATCACTTACGAGTTAAATATCTCTTTTATTAATTCTTCATTTTAGTTCTTATACTTGTTTTGTCGATATACATGCACGTTAGGTAATCAGGTTTTTGCGTGACAAGGATAGAAGACCATTTGTTTTATTATATTGATCTTTGTTAAAATATCTATTACACCTTGTGCTATAAATTGATAGGTTTTCAATTTATATGCTTACTTACTAGGACTTGTCACTTCTAGGTGCAATCAATGTTTTCCTAGACGCTAAACGGTACACGGGCGGTGACCCTCCGTTTAGCGTTTAGACTGTGTAGACGCCGTTTAGACGCCGTTTAAACGGTTTTGTTACTGTAGCAAGGTTTCAACAGTTTTGTATATATATAGATGTCAATTTTACATGTAAGATACCTTGCATAATTCCATGAGTCACAGAACATGTACAGAACATGAGAAGGGAAAAGAACATGAGTCACAGAACTGCACATACCTTGCATAATTTGAGTTTCTGAACTTGCATAACTCCATGTCCACTCCTCTGACTCCATATAATCTATGCACATATAGGAGAAAATAAATACTGTTAGCCAAAGCTATAAGTATTTGGCTGTTTGCAAACTAAAGCCACATGCAGTAATATGAAAGTTCACAAATCAGTTCAGAATTAGCAGAAGTGGCAAACATTAGGCAAATCACAAATGGTTCACAAACAACCAACACACAACATAGTTCTCACAAGGCACAAATAGGACAGCATTACACAAATAGTTCACACGCATAATAAAAAAAAAGGCTCTGATCATATCATATGACTTGGAGCAGCTCAATCGTCACTAGTCCCAGTCCCCTCCTCTGCCTCATAGCCTGCTGTGACCACATCTTCTTGGTCAGATTCAAACTCAATTTCTTCCTCGTCAATAGGATCATCCTCAGGTTCAGAGTATATGTCTTCTTCAATCTCTCTTGGCTGATTCAGTCTTGCACTTCTCCGAAGTCTAGTGACTTCCTCAGCACCACAAGTTTCTGCAATTAGCTGCCATGTCAGCCCCGTAACAGGATCAACATCATTGATTTCATCCTCTTCTCCACCTTCCACAATCCATCCTTGAGCATATGTTGCTTCAGTAGCTAGAAGGGAATCCACCTTTTGGTTCTTCTTAGCCTTATCTTTCTTCTGTCCATGGAGAGCATTGAATTGAACGAACACAAGTTGCTCAAGCCTCTCACAAGTGAGCCTGTTCCTTCTTTTAGTATGAATCTACAAAAATCAGATTGTGAAAGGAGTGTATACAACACAGAATTTGAGAATTTGAAGCTCTTCTTTAGGATGCTTACCCCTTCATGGCAACTCCAATTTCTTTCACAACCTGATGCACTTGAAGTCAAGGATAGAATTCTGATAGCCATCTTTTGTAGTACTGGTACTTGTGTTCCATAGTTTCCCCACCATTTGGCTGCAAAAAATAGAAACAAAAAAATTACTGAAACTTGTGCAGCCACTTACAGCCAGCAGCAGCCAGCAGCAGCAGCCAGCAGCCAACAAAAAAATTACTGAAACTTGCATACCAGGATTCATGTCAAAGTCCTTACAGCCAGCAGCAGCCACTTGTTTTCCAAAATGACCAACACGGTCTTTGAACCTGTGCACCTCCTCATTCAGTACTTGGGCTTGCTTATCATAATCACCATGGTAGAATGTTTCTACAGCTGTTAAGAAGCCATCCATGATTTCCTCAGATTCAAAGATGGAGTCATCATTGTAGCTATAATAAGGGTTCAAGAAATAAGCAGCCTTGTGAAGAGGACAGTCCAGCCTATTTTTCGTCTTCACATCAATGATTTCCATGATAGAACTATACAACCCTACTGCCCCAGGAATGTTTCCAATAGCCACCTTGATGTCTTCCTTGGCTTTAAGGATTTCTCCATAAAGAAATGCCATTGATCGCTTCACATCCCCATCAACCATCCAAAGTACTTTCACCAATGGCTCATATACCCTCAAGCAAAGTGCAACAGAACTCCAAAAATTTGGCCTCACCAAGGTGGCTGTGGCTTGCACTCCTTTTGCACTCTTGACATGGCTTATCTTCTCCCACTCTTCACTTTGAGACATCTTCCTTAGCTGCTCCTTCTTCTCATACAAACTCTGCAAGGTGAGAAAGTTGGATGCAAATCTAGTCACGCCTGGCCGAACAATCTCTCTTTTCTTTGTAAACTTCCTCATCAATGCCAAGGTCCTATGGTGTGCATAAATGAAGATTGTCAATGACTTTGCTTGATCAATTGTGGTCTTGAACTTCTTCATCTTTCCCATTGCTTCAAGCATCAAATTGATTGTGTGAGTTGCACATGAAGTCCAAAATATTTTAGGCCTCTCTATAGACAATAAATCCTTTGCTTCCATGTTGTTTGAAGCATTATCTGTGACTACTTGAACTATATTGTCAGCCCCAACTTTGTCAATGCAGCTGTTCACATACTGAAAAATCAGTTCTCCAGTGTGGGACTCGGCTGAAACTTCTTTTGACTCAAGAAAGCTTGTACCAATGCTACAATTGACACACATATTCATAATGCTTCTTCGTTTCTGATCTGTCCAGGCATCTGTCATAATGGAGCAGCCATTCTTGTGCCATTCTTTCTCATGTGCCTTCAACATCTCCTTTGTATCTTGAACTTCCTCTGCAGCAGCTTCTCTCTCAACTCATGCTGATAAGTCTTCTTTGCACCCGGCCCAAAGCGACCAGCAGCTTCAATCATTTGATCAAACTCTATATTATTGATTGCATTGAAAGGTACTCCTAAAAATTAATGCAATTCATGGTTATAAACTTGGAAGTTAGGCAACAAAAATCAAATACTTGCTGCAAGCCTGCAAATGCTGAAACAAACTTACTGCGAACGTACAACCATTTTGCCACATATCTCTTGAACCTATGAAGTCTTTCTTTCATGACATGCTCACTGATTTTTTGCTGATGGAGCTTCTTCCCCTTGGCCAACGAATTAGAGTCCATAGGCTTTGTGAAGTTGTCCATAGGACCCATCACACGCGATCCTGAGCCTCCAATCTCATCAAGCCCAGTATTTTCTTCCGGTTCCACATCTGACTCAACATCAATCATAACAGCATCTCTAACCTCTTGTTCTTTCTCCCTTCTAGCCCTTTTAGCTCTCCCAGACTCTTCAATAGCTTTCCTGCACTTTGCTTTATCCTCTTCGGTTGCATTGGGGCATGCACGAACTTTTCCTTTCTTGCCGGCAATATGCAATTTGAGCCTATAGATTCCTGCCTTCACAACCTTTGGGCACAACTTGCACTTGATTACATTCAGATCATTTGGATCAATCAAAACTCCATACTCCCACCCCACATCATCAGAATTTCTCTTAAGGGTAGGGGCATGAGCTGGCTCTGGCTGGTCCACGGATGGACGAGTCGATCCGGCAGATGACATCCTGCAAATGGCATGTCATCGACCTTTGAATCAGAGCATAACAGAGCTAGATTGAAGTACTTGGTTGGGCTAAAGCCTGAATCTAAACTTAATCGAGCTAATTCGAAGTGCAGGGAAAGTAAATAAGCAGGCGTACAACAAGTAAAGGTGCAGGCGTATCAGGAACAGCAAGTAAATGGAAGAACGGACAGAGCAGTACTTGGGATTGGGAGGCAGTTCGGTCGGAGGAGGCGTCAAGGCTGGAGCTGCTGCTGCTCGGAGGCGGCTTCACGGCTGGAGCAGGGACGCGCGCAGGACGGAGCCGCGACGCGCGCGTAGGATGGAGCATGGACGCGCGCGCAGGACGGAGCTGCGATGCGCGCGCAGCTGGAGGTGGGCCTCGTCGCCGGCTCGCTGGTCGACGCGCGTGCGCGACAGCTGGCGGCGGCGTGCGTACGAGCTGAGCGGAACGGGAAAAATCTCCTCTCAACCCTAGCCTCCGGTACTTATACCCGCCCCAAATTTCTCTCAATTGCCCGCCAACTCTTCCGCGACTCCATTCCCTTCCCGCCTGCTGCTCCCGCCCCGTCGATTTGGGCCGTGGCCATCACCTAAACGCGACGTTTATTCCCGTTTCAGCATCCAGAACCGTTTCCCTGCCGTCCCGTTTAGACCGTCTTCAACGTTTATTCCCGTTTTTGACCGTCTAAACGGGTTTCCCATTTAACTGCCCGCCCAGGCCCGAAACTCCACGGCACCTTGTCGTTTACCGTCTAAACGCGTTTAGACGGCCGTTTAAAACCGTTTAGGAAAACGTGGGGTGCAATTGTTATCTTTTTTCTTATCAAGTTATGAGTACATTTTAAACAAACATTGGTGTTGCTTTGGTGACTATATGTCTTATGTGTTTTCTTTGTTAATTCAAGCAATTGGCATATCAATTCTATTGTCTCGCTGTGCTAGATTCGGGCACTACCATTAGTGTCTCTGATTCAATTTATTACAATACTAGTATGTTAAGTTGCTCATGTTACTTATTGTAGCTATTCCAGATGTGATTTCACATTCCTTATTTATCCATCTGAAGTTAAATTACTTAGTAGTCCTTCCTTTTGCTTACTCCGCAGGTTGAAATTAAGAGAACAATACCAAAAGGTTCAGTGCAATCTAGCTCTAAGGATTTCAAGACTAAAAAGATATTTGTTGGTGGGCTTCCCTCAACACTAACAGAAGGTAATATCAGTATGGAGTATAATGGACCAACTTTGTTTTACATTGATTTTTCCCTGATGATTGTTCTATTTGTTAACCTTGATCAGATGATTTCAAGGGTTTCTTTGCAAGATATGGAACTGTGGTAGACCACCAGATTATGTTTGATCATGAAACCAAACGTTCTCGAGGCTTTGGATTTATAGTTTTTGCTTCTGAGCAAGTTGTAGATGATTTGTTAGCAAATGGAAATATGATTGACCTTGCTGGTTCAAAGGTGAGTCTGCAGTTCATTATAGAAATGACACAAATGGTTATCCCCTCCATTGTATGCCTATGGTGTAAAATATATAAAGTAATGTCAACAAAAGGAAAATGCATTCTTCTATTCCAAGTCACCAGTTGTGCTAATTTCATGGAACATCATGCTTAATTGATAGAAAGGCCCCATAGGTTATTGACAGGGCTTAGGTCATTTGTCTGTTTGTAGGTGGAGATCAAGAAAGCAGAACCAAAGAAATCCTCCAATGCACCTCCACCACCACCAGTGCATGGTAGAAATGCTAGGTCAGCATATGATAGTGGCTCTAGGGACCACCCTTCTGCTGACAACTATGGTGGAATGGCCAGTGCTTATGGAAATTACAGGGGTGGTGGATTTGGTCCTTATAGGAGCGATGCAGGTTTCGGTGGTAGGCTCGGCAACTATGGTGGGATAGGTGATTTTGGTGGTGCATACGGTCGTTACTATGCAGGATTAGGGGGCTACGGAGCTCCATCTTCATTTGGCTATCCCGGTCGCTTTGGGTTATATGGAGGAGGTTTTGGCGGAGCTTATGGTGGTGCTGACTTAAGTGGCTATAGACGCGGTGGCGGTGATGAGAGCTTCAGTGCTCCTGGTAATCCTGGGTTTGGTGGTGATGCTGACGAGAGCTTTGGTGGCCCTGGTAGTTCTGGCTTTAGTGGCACCGCCTATGGTGGGGCATATGATCCTACGCTAGGTGGTTATGGATCTGCTAGTGCACCTGACACGAATAGGGGGAGCTTCACTGGTGGATATGGACGATATCACCCATATGGATGACAAGAAGAGCCCCTGAAGGTTTTGCTGGCTTAAAAACTTCCTGCATATTTGCTGCCTATCATTGGAGAGCACCCACTGCCCAGCTTTCTAGGAAAATATCCAGCTACCTGAATCTTCATGCCCAACTTAATGTCATGTGTACATGTTTTCAAGTTCACCTGAGCTTTAGCTTCTATCCCAAAGCATGTATGATCCAGTCGTCCAGAGTAGGTGTCATATTGAAGGTTATGTTTGGCATAATATAGATTTCTGGTATACTTGTAGTTTTAAGCTTCTTTGTAAGCATGCCTCTGCAAGCAGATTAGCAGTGTGAACATTAGGAGAATCAGTCTCTATCACTTAGCATTATACATGTTCAAGTTATTTACTCTTTGATTCACACATGAAAAGCATTGCCTTGTGTTGTTAGCTTCCTTGCTTTTAGCTTAATCTGTGCTGGCTAGCAATTGATGTATAAAGTGCTATAGAGAACACGATTGCCCTACACAATGGGGTACACGTTTCTGTGTCCTCAAATATCTGTGCCTTGAATCTGAAAAATCTAATCGGTTGGTTTGTTGTCCTATGCTTGGTGCACGAGTTGGATTATGCATATTTGAACGCACCAGTGAAGATGAGCTACACGCCTGAGCTCAGATAGCAAGTTCATCTAGCACAGTTACTGATTCATATTTACTCAAAACTGACATCTTTCATAATTTTGTGAGGTTTGAAGAGAAATTATTTGACAAAGTTTGTCAATTGTTTGTCCAAATGGTCGTTTAGCCCAGTTGTCCGCCGTTTCCGTTTGATCCCAATATTCAGGAAATGTTTGGTGAACGATTGGTTTCCCTTTGTACAATTGCTTCTGGAGTAGGACATGTATGCCAGCTGTATTAGCAAAGGAGCATTTGATTTTAGCATGCCTTCGTACACATGCTATGGAAAATACCATTGCCCTATACGATATGTTAGGAGGGCCAGTTTCTATCACTTCGCATTATACCTGTTAAGTTATTCACACTTTTGATTTTACCCATGAAGAACATTGTCTGTGATGTCATTAGCCTCCTTGGAAGCTTCACCTGTCATCACTAGAAGTGCTATGGAAAACACCATTGCCCTATACGATACGTTAGGCCGGTCTCTATCGCTTAGCATTGTGCCTGTTTAAGTTATTCACACTTTTGATTTTACCCATGAAGAACATTGTCTGTGACGTTATTAGCTTCCTTGGTCTTAGCTTCATCTGCTATCACAAGTTAAGTAGTTATTGATGCTTGTGTACAAAGTGCTATGGAGAACACCATCGCCCTTTATGATGGAATACATGTTTCTGTCTCCTCAAATATCTGTACCTTGAATCTATCATCCCGATGCCAAAAATCCAGCTGCTGGATCCCTCATTCCTGAAGAAAGACTAGTTTGCTGATAAATAAAAAACACACCAGTCAGCTATGTCTTATGCTTGGTGCACCAGTTGGATCATGTGTATTTGAACACGCCACTAAAACTTGAGCATCGCGTTGAGTCCTATGACAAGTTCATCTAGCTCAGTTACTGATTCATATTTACCCAAAACTGACATCTTTTGTGATTTTTATGAGGTTTAAACAGAAGTTATTCAACCAAGTTTGTCCAAACGGTCGTTTAGCCCATTGGTACACTGTTTCCGTTTGACCCCAATATCCAGGACTCCGGGGAACGTTTGTTGAACGACTGATTAGCATTCACCTATTAGGAAACAGCAGGGTTATGTTCATAATATAATATTTATTAAGATTGTCGATACAATTGCTTCTGGAGTAGGACATGTATGCTAACTGTGATTTTTTGCATGGTTTTTTTTTTTTGCATGTTTTACCCCCTGTGACTGAGAGGTTCCAGGTTTAAGCCTCAACCTCTGCACACATTTGTGTAGGGATGACTGCTGGCTATTTTTCCTTCTTCAGACCCCGCAGTGTGGGAGCCTATGGCACTGGGTATGTCTTTTTTTTTGCATGCCTTTGCAAGCATTGTTTCGTCTTGTTCCCTTTTACAGTGATGATAATCTTTTTCTGACTCAGATGATATCAGATTTAGCTGTACTACTGCTACTAATGTATAGAATGTATAGAATACCACATGGCTGTGTGCGTGTGCGTGTCGGTCAGCCCTGAGAGAGTGGCTGAGTGTGTCTAGTGAACGGGGCAGCCGGGTGCACTGACTCCCGGCTCCGTGGGGCACCTCGCCAGCGCGCAGTGGTCGTCGACCTCCAGCCCCCACCAGTCGACGCCATTGACGCCCCTGGACTGCAGCACGGCGTAGGAGACGATGCCCATGAATGCGACGCCGGCGTCGAGGCCCGCGGAGAGCACGTAGTTGTGCCGCGCCCACCAGGCTTTGTACCGCCGGTAGACGACGTAGTTGAAGGCGAGGCCGACGGCGCCCCACATGAGGTAGTTGACGGAGCGCGCCGGCGGCATACTCCCCGTGGCGCCCAGCAGCACGGGCATGTTGACGAGGCGGAGCCACGGCGCCCAGGCGCTGTCCGGGAACGCGCGCGCCAGCGCCCAGAACGGCATCGGCGCCAGCGCGCCGGCGAGGAAGAAGTAGTTCATCTTGGAGTAGAGGCCGAGGCGGCCGAACATGCGCAGAGGGCCCACGACGCCCCAGATGATGGACGCGTTGAAGAAGACGTCGTCGCCGGGGCACGTCCAGGGGCTCCCCTCCGGCAGCTTGGTCGGGTCGCAGATGTTGGGCACGGTCTCCAGCAGCCACCACGACGTGCCGAAGTAGACCGACGACGCCAGCACGGTGCCGACGAGCTGCACGGCGAACATGGAGCGCGGCGGGATCTTCATGTAGTGGCCCAGCTTGAAGTCCTGCAGGAACATGATGGCCTGCGACATGCTGATGTAGCCGTACGTCTTGAACGCCACGTTGGCGAGCGGCCGCCCCGGGTAGAGGTAGCCGATGATGAGCTCCGTCACGACGTTGAGCCCCGGCTGCTGGTTGGTGGTGGCGGTGATGATGCCGATGGGGAGCGTGAAGAAGAAGGCGATGCCGGCGGCGAGGAGGACGCCCCAGTACGGGAGCTGGAGCTGGCGGCCGAAGCCCTCGCAGGTGAAGAGCGAGAGGCCGAACACCAGCACCAGCATCACCTGGAACCACCACTGCGGCACGGCGGCGTAGTTCCTCCTCATCAGCCGGGCGTGCACGTCGCCGGCGCCGCGCACCGTGGCCTTGGTCTGCTCCCATATGGACCTGCCGTGGTAGAGCGCGACGTGGGTCAGCGTGGCCGCCAGCGTCGCGAAGCTGAGGCCGTAGGCGAAGGCGAAGAAGATGCTGAGGTGGATCTGACCGGCGACGTCGTAGCCGGCCTGGCTGAACTTGAACGTGGCCTTGTCCAGCACCGTGTTCACGTCGTACCGGCTGCCGTTGGCCATGAACACGTGGGGGGAGATGATGGGGAACCGCTTGGCGCCGTACGCGTCGCTCCAGTAGGCGAGGGGAAGGATCACGTAGACGATGAGGAAGAAGCCGGCCATGATGTTGACGATGGCGAACGCCGGCGTCGACAGCGGCGTGCCGAGGAACCCGGCCACGGTGGCCCAGTCCAGCCCGAACGCGCCGACGCCGAGGCCGTGCACGCCGGACCCGATCTGCTGCGCCGTCACGGAGTTCTTCCAGATGAGGCACACCACCGAGATGGTGGAGATGGTCGGGAACAGGTAGTTGGGCACAATGTAGTAGGCGAAGCTGGCGGCGAGCACGGTGAGGAAGAACTGCAGCCTGGTGGTGCCACCCCGGGGCCTCCTCTCCTTCTCGTGCAGCGCCCGGAAGAGGGAGACCTGCACCAGGTTCGCCGGCCACCACATGTAGGGGGAGTCGACGAGGACCTTCCGGAAGAGGCCCGCCCAGCCGTACCCCATGAGCTGCGTGGTCTGGGTGAGCAGCATGGCGGCTAGCGGGTGGATGTCCTGGCGGTAGAACGCCTTGACGATGGTGATGATGCCGACGGCGTAGACGGAGTTGGAGCCGGTGTTGGCGAAGATGGTGATGAGCACGTGCTCCTTGAGGTTGAAAGGACCCGGGTGGAGGGAGAAGGACCACCCCATGACCCGGACGGACTTGCTGGGGAGGC
>JALGXP010000254.1:35999-46712 GCA_023333625.1 Bothriochloa decipiens | reverse complement strand
ACATGGTGTCAGGTTCAAAAAACTAGCTTACTGGCGAAGTTATGGTGTGCTTGCGGCCTTGTTGGCATCGGGGACCGGCGGTGCTAATTTCGTGGCAGCAAGAGGTGGGCCAATTTTCCTCTAGAAAACAAGCACCATGAGTGGGGCAAGGTGGTTTTTTCACACGGGGACTTAGGGTGCGAACCAAAGATGGTGTCAGGTTTGAAAAACTGGCTTACTCATGTAGTTGTGGTGTGCATGCGGCCTTGTTGGCATCGGGGACCGACGGTGCTGATTTCGCGACAGCAAGAGGCGAGGAAGTTTGCCTCCAGAAAACATGCACCACGAGTGGGGCAAGGAAAGGCCGTCAGTCGGGGGGCGACCATAACATAAGGCAATGACTTTCACGGATCTCTCTCTATCTATAGATATAACGAACGGGCGGGTTCTAAAGGTAGGGTTTTTGATGGTTGGGCCCCCTACCACTAGTCCGGCTAGCCTTCTTCGGGCAAGATTTTTCACACGATGACATAGGGTAGGAACCAAACATGGTGTCCGGTTTGAAAAACCGGATTACTTGCGAAGTTATGGTGTGCTTGCGGCCCTATTGGCATTGGGGACCGTCGGTGCTGATTTCACGGCAGCAAGAGGTGGGGAAGTATGCCTGTGGAAAACATGCACTACGAGTGGGGCAAGGTGGTTTTTCACATAGGGAATTAGGGTGGGAACCAAACATGGTGTCAGGTTTGAAAAACTAGCTTACTCGCAAAGTTATGGTGTGCTTGCGGCCTTGTTGGCATTGGGGACCGGCGGTGCTGATTTTGCGGTAGCAAGAGGTGGGCAAATTTTCCTCCAGAGAACAAGCACCATGAGTGGGGCAAGGTGATTTTTTCACACGGGGACTTTGGGTGAGAACCAAACATGGTGTCAGGTTTGAAAAACTGGCTTACTCATGTAGTTATGGTGTGCATGCGGCCTTGTTGGCATTGGGGACCGGCGGTGCTGATTTTGCGGCAGCAAGAGGCGGTGAAGTTTGCCTCCAGAAAACAAGCACCACGATTGGGACAAGGCGGTTTTTACACACGAGGACTTAAGGTGGGAACCAAACATGGTCTCAGGTTTGAAAAACTGGCTTGCTCGCGAAGTTATGGTGTGCTTGCGGCCCTATTGGCATTAGGGACCGGCGGTGCTGATTTCACGGCAGCAAGAGGTGGGGAAGTATGCCTGCGGAAAACATGCACCGCGAGTGGGGCAGGGCAGTTTTTTCACACAGGGAATTAGGGTGGGAACCAAACATGGTGTCAAGTTTGAAAAACTAGCTTACTCACGAAGTTATGGTGTGCTTGCGGCCTTGCTGGCATCGTCGACCGGCGGTGCTGATTTCGCGGTAGCAAGAGGCGGGCAAATTTGCCTCCAGAAAACAAGCACCGCGAGTGGGGCAAGGTGGTTTTTTCACACAGGAATTAGGGTGGGAACCAAACATGGTGTCAGGTTTAAAAAACTGGCTTACTCGTGAAGTTATGGTGTGCTTGCGGCCTTGTTGGCATCGGGGACCGGCGGTGCCGATTTCGCGGCAGTAAGCGGCGAGGAAGTTTGCCTCTAGAAAACAAGCACCACGAGTGGGGCAAGGTAGTTGTTCCACATGAGGAATTAGGGTGGGAACCAAACATGGTGTCAGGTTTGAAAAACTGCTTACTCGTGAAGTTATGGTGAGCTTGCGGCCCTATTGGCATTGGGGACTGGTGGTGCTGATTTCATGGCAGCAAGAGGCGAGGAAGTATGCCTGCGGAAAACATGCACCTCAAGTGGAGCAAGGCGGTTTTTTCACACAAGGAATTAGGGTGGGAGCCAAACACGGAGTCAGGTTCGGAAAACTGGTTTACTCGCATAGTTATGGTGTGCTTGTGGCCTTGTTGGCATCAGGGACCGGCGGTGCTGATTTTGCGGTAGCAAGAGGCGGGCAAATTTGCCTCCAAAAAACAAGCACCATGAGTGGGGCAAGGCGGTTTTTTCACATAGGGACTTAGGGTGGGAACCAAAGATGGTGTCAGGTTTGAAAAACTGGCTTACTCATGTAGTTGTGGTGTGCATGCGGCCTTGTTGGCATCGGGGACCGACGGTGCTAATTTCACGGCAGCAAGAGGCGGGGAAGTTTGCCTCCAGAAAACATGCACCACGAGTGGGGCAAGGTGGTTTTTTCACACGAGGACTTAGGGTGGGAACCGAACATGGTGTCGGGTTTGAAAAATCGGCTTCGTCACAAAGTTATGGTGTGCTTGCGGCCCTATTGGCATTGGGGACCGACGGTGCTGATTTCACAGCAGCAAGAGGCGGGGAAGTATGCCTGCGGAAAACATGCACCGTGAGTGGGGCAAGGTGGTTTTTTCACACAGGGAATTAGGGTGGGAACCAAACATGGTGTCAGGTTCGAAAAACTGGCTAACCCATGAAGTTATGGTGTGCTTGTGGCCTTATTGGCATCAGGGACCGACGGTGCTGATTTCACAGCAGCAAGAGGCGGGGAAGTATGCCTGCGGAAAACAAGCACTGCGAGTGGGGCAAGGTAGTTTTTTAACACAGGGACTTAGGGTGGGAACCAAACATGGTGTCAGGTTTGAAAAACTAGCTTACTCATGTAGTTATGGTGTGCATGCAGGCTTGTTGGCATCGGGGACCGGCGGTGTTGATTTCACGGTAGCAAGAGGCGGGGAAGTTTGCCTCCTGAAAACATGCACCACGAGTGGGGCAAGGCAGTTTTTTCACACAGGGAATTAGGGTGGGAACCAAACATGGTGTTAGGTTTGAAAAACAAGCTTACTCATGTAGTTATGGTGTGCATGCGGCCTTGTTGGCATCGGGGACCAGCGGTGCTGATTTCGTGGTAGCAAGAGGCGGGGAAGTTTGCCTCCAGAAAATGTGCACCACGAGTGGGGCAAGGTAGTTTTTTCACATGAGGACTTAGGGTGGGAACTGAACATGGTGTCAGGTTTGAAAAACTAGCTTACTCATGAAGTTATGGTGTGCTTGCGGCCCTATTGGCATTGGGGACCGGCGGTGGTGATTTTGCGGCAGCAAGAGGCAGGCAAATTTGCCTCCGAAAAACAAGCACTGTGAGTGTGGCAAGGCAGTTTTTTCATACGGGGACTTAGGGTGGGAACCAGACATGGTGTCAGGTTTGAAAAACTGGCTTACTGATTTAGTTATGGTGTGCTAGTGGCCTTGTTGGCATCGGGGACCGACGGTGCTGATTTCACAGCAGCAAGAGGCGGGGAAGTATGCCTGCGGAAAACAAGCACCACGAGTGGGGCAAGGTGCTTTTTTCACATGAGGACTTAGGGTGGGAACCAAACATGGTATCATGTTTGAAAAACTAGCTTACTCATGAAGTTATGGTGTGCTTGCGGCCCTATTGGCATTGGGGACCAGCGGTGCTGATTTCACGACAGCAAGAGGCGGGGAAGTATGCCTGCGGAAAACATGCACCGCGAGTGGGGCAAGGCAGTTTTTTCACACAGGGAATTAGGGTGGGAAAAAACATGGTGTCAGGTTCGAAAAACTAGCTTACTCGCGAAGTTATGGTGTGTTTGCGACCTTGTTGGGCATCGGGGACCTGCGGTGGTGATTTTGCGGCAGCAAGAGGCGGGCAAATTTGCCTCCGGAAAACAAGCACCGCGAGTGGGGCAAGGCAGTTTTTTCATATGGGGACTTAGGGTGGGAACCAAACATGGTGTCAGGTTTGAAAAACTGGCTTACTCATGTAGTTATGGTGTGCTTGTGGCCTTGTTGGCATCGGGGACCAGCGGTGCTGATTTCGCGGTAGCAAGAGGCGGGGAAGTATGCCTATGGAAAACATGCACTGCGAGTGGGGCAAGGTGGTTTTTTCACAGAGGGAATTGGGTGGGAACCAAACATGGTGTCAGATTCGAAAAACTTGGGTTACTCTCGAAGTTGTGGTGTGCTTGCGGCCTTGTTGGCATCGGGGACCGGCGGTGCTGATTTCGCTGCAGCAAGAGGCGGGCAAATTTGCCTCCAAAAAATAGGCATGACCAGTGGGGCTAGGTGGTTTTCTCACAGAGGGAATTAGGGTGGGAACCAAACATGGTGTTAGTTTTGAAAAATTGGCTTACTCTCAAAGTTATGGTGTGCCTGCGGCCTTGTTGGCATTGGGGACCGGCGGTGCTGATTTCATGGCAGCAAGAGGCAGGGAAGTTTGCCTCCAGAAAACATGCACCACGAGTGGGGCAAGGCAGTTGTTTCACATGAGGACTTAGGGTGGGAACCAAACATGGTGTCAGGTTTGAAAAACCGCTTACTCGCGAAGTTATGGTGTGCTTGCGGCCCTATTGGCATTGGGGACCGGTGGTGCTGATTTCACGGCAGCAAGAGGCGGGGAAGTATGCCTGCGGAGAACATGCATCGCGAGTGGGGCAAGGTGGTTTTTTCACATAGGGAATTAGGGTGGGAGCCAAACATGGTGTCAGGTTTGAAAAACTAGCTTACTCACATAGTTATGGTGTGCTTGTGGCCTTGTTGGCATCGAAGACCGGCGGTGCTGATTTTGCAGCAGCAAGAGGCAGGCAAATTTGCCTCCGGAAAACAAGCACCACGAGTGGCGCAAGGCAGTTTTTTGACACGGGGACTTAGGTTGGGAACCAAAGATGGTGTCAGGTTTGAAAAACCAGCTTACTCATGTAGTTGTGTTGTGCATGCGGCCTTGTTGGCATCGGGGACCGACGGTGCTGATTTCGCGACAGCAAGAGGCGGGGAAGGTTGCCTCCAAAAAACATGCACCACGAGTGGGGCAAGGCAGTTTTTTCACACGAGGACTTAGGGTGGGAATAAAACATGGTGTTAGGTTTGAAAAACTGGCTTACTCATGTAGTTGTGTTGTGCATGCGGCCTTGTTGGCATCGGGGACCGACGGTGCTGATTTCACGACAGCAAGAGGCGGGGAAGCTTGCCCCCAGAAAACATGCACCACGAGTGGGGCAATATAGTTTTTTCACACGAGGACTTAGGGTGGGAATAAAACATGGTGTCAGGTCTGAAAAACTGGCTTACTCATGTAGTTATGGTGTGCATCAGGGCTTGTTGGCATCGGGGACCGGCGGTGCTGATTTCACGGCAAGGCATTTTTTTCACACGAGGACTTAGGGTGGCAACCAAACATGGTGTCAGGTTTGAAAAACCGGCTTACTCACGAAGTTATGGTGTGCTTGTGGCCCTATTGGCATTGGGGCCCGGCGATGCTGATTTCACGGCAGCAAGAGGCGGGGAAGTATGCCTGCGGAAAACATGCACCACGATTGGGGCAAGGCAGTTTTTTCACACAGGGAATTACGGTGGGAACCAAAAATGGTGTCAAGTTTGAAAAACTAGCTTACTCACGAAGTTATTGTGTTCTTGCGACCTTGTTGGCATCAGGGACCGGCGGTGGTTATTTCGCGGCAGCAAGAGGCAGGCAAATTTGCCTCCGGAAAACAAGCACCGCGAGTGGGGCAAGGCGGTTTTTTCACACGGGGACTTAGGGTGGGAACCAAACATGGTGTTAGGTTTGAAAAAACTAGCTTACTCATGTAGTTATGGTGTGCTTGTGGCCTTGTTGGCATCGGGGACAAGCGGTGCTAATTTCACGGCAGCAAGAGGCGGGCAAATTTGCCTCCGAAAAACAAGCACCGCGAGTGGGGCAAGGTAGTTTTTTCACACAGGGACTTAGGGTGGGAACCAAACATGGTGTCAGGTTTGAAAAACCAACTTACTCATGTAGTTATGGTGTGCATGTGGGCCTGTTGGCATCGGGGACCGGCGGTGCTGATTTCATCGCAGCAAGAGGCGGGGAAATTTGCCTCCTGAAAACATGCACCACGAGTGGGGCAAGGCAGTTTTTTCACACGAGGACTTAGGGTGGGAACCAAACATGGTGTCAGGTTTGAAAAACCGGCTTACTCGCAAAGTTATGGTGTGCTTGCGGCCCTATTGGCATTGGGGCCCGGCGGTGCTGATTTCACGGTAGCAAGAGGCGGGGAAGTATGCCTGCGGAAAACATGCACCGCGAGTGGGGCAAGGCGGTTTTTTCACACAGGGAATTAGGGTGGGAACCAAACATGGTGTTAGATTTGAAAAACTAGCTTACTCATGAAGTTATGGTGTGCTTGTGGCCTTGTTGGCATCGGGGACCGGCGGTGCTGATTTCGCGGCAGCAAGAGGCGGGCAAATTTGCCTCAAAAAACAAGCGCCGCGAGTGGGGCAAGGCAGTTTTTTCACACGGAGACTTAGGGTGGGCACCAAACATGGTGTCAGGTTTGAAAAACTAGCTTACTCTCGAAGTTGTGGTGTGCTTGCAGCCTTGTTGGCATCGGGGACCGGCGGTGCTCATTTCGCGGCAAAAAACAAGCACCGGGAGTGGGGCAAGGCGGTTTTTTCACACGGGTACTTAGGGTGGGAACCAAACATGGTGTCAAGTTTGAAAAACTAGCTTACTCATGTAGTTATGGTGTGCATATGGCCTTGTTGGCATCGGGGACCAGCGGTGCTGATTTCACGGCAGCAAGAGGCGGGGAAGTTTGCCTCCAGAAAACTTGCACCACGAGTGGGGCAAGGCAGTTTTTTCACACGAGGACTTAGGGTGGGAACCAAACATGGTGTCAGGTTTGAAAAACTGGCTTACTCATGTAGTTATGGTGTGCATGCGGGCTTGTTGGCATCGGGGACCGGTGGTGTTGATTTCACGGCAGCAAGAGGCGGGGAAGTTTGCCTCCTGAAAACATGCAATACGAGTGGGGCAAGGCGTTTTTTTCACACGAGGACTTAGGGTGGGAACCAAACATGGTGTCAAATTTGAAAAACCAGCTTACTCATGAAGTTATGGTGTGCTTGCGGCCCTATTGGCATTGGGGCCCGGCGGTGCTGATTTCACGGCAGCAAGAGGCGCGGAAGTATGCCTGCGGAAAACATGCACCGCGAGTGGGGCAAGGCGGTTTTTTCACACAGGGAATTAGGGTGGGAACCAAAAATGGTGTCAAGTTCAAAAAACTAGCTTACTCACGAAGTTATTGTGTGCTTGTTACCTTGTTGGCATCGGGGACCGGTTGTGGTGATTTCGCGGCAGCAAGAGGCAGGCAAATTTGCCTCCGAAAAACAAGCACCGCGAGTGCGGCTAGGCGGTTTTTTTACACGGGGACTTAGGGTGGGAACCAAACATGGTGTTAGGTTTGAAAAACTCGCTTACTCATGTGATTATGGTGTGCTTGTGGCCTTGTTGGCATCGGAGACCAGCGGTGCTAATTTTGTGGCAGCAAGATACGGGCTAATTTGCCTCCGGAAAACAAGCACCGTGGGTGGGGCAAGGTAGTTTTTTCACACAGGGACTTAGGGTGGGAACCAAACATGGTGTCAGGTTTGAAAAACCGGCTTACTCATGTAGTTATGGTGTGCATGTGGGCCTGTTGGCATCGGGGACAGGCAGTGCTGATTTCGCGGCAGCAAGAGGTGGGGAAGTTTGCCTCCTGAAAACATGCATCACGAGTGGGGCAAGGCGGTTTTTTCACACGAGGACTTCGGGTGGGAACCAAACATGGTGTCAGGTTTGAAAAACTAGCTTACTCATGTAGTTATGGTGTGCAAGCGGGCTTGTTGGCGTCGGGGATCGGCGGTGCTGATTTCGCGGCAGCAAGAGATGGGGAAGTTTGCCTCCTGAAAACATGCACCACGACTGGGGCAAGGCATTTTTTTCACACGAGGACTTAGGGTGGGAACCAAACATGGTGTCAAGTTTGAAAAATCGGCTTACTCGCGAAGTTATGGTGTGCTTGTGGCCCTATTGGCATTGGGGCCCGGCGGTGCTGATTTCACGGCAGCAAGAGGCGGGGAAGTATGCCTGCGAAAAACATGCACCGCGAGTGGGGCAAGGTAGTTTTTTCGCACAGGGAATTAGGGTGGGAACCAAACATGGTGTTAGATTTGAAAAACTAGCTTACTCACAAAGTTGTGGTGTGCTTGCGGCCTTGTTGGCATCGGGGACCGGCGGTGCTCATTTCACGGCAGCAAGAGGCAGGCAAATTTGCCTCCGAAAAACAAGCACCGGGAGTGGGGCAAGTGGTTTTTTCACACGGGGACTTAGGGTGGGATCGAAATATGGTGTCAAGTTTGAAAAACTTGCTTACTCATGTAGTTATGGTGTGCATATGGCCTTGTTGGCATCGGGGACCAGCGGTGCTGATTTCACGGCAGCAAGAGGCGGGGAAGTTTGCCTCCAGAAAACATGCACCACGAGTGGGGCATGGCAGTTTTTTCACAAGAGGAATTAGGCTGGGAACCAAACATTGTGTCAGGTTTGAAAAACTGGCTTCCTCATGTAGTTATGGTGTGCATGCGGGCTTGTTGGCATCGAGGACCGGCGGTGCTAATTTCGCGGCAGCAAGAGGCGGGGAAGTTTGCCTCTTGAAAACATGCACCACGAGTGGGGCAAGGTAGTTTTTTCACACAGGGACTTAGCGTGGGAACCAAACATGGTGTCAGGTTTGAAAATTTAGCTTACTCATGTACTTATGGTGTGCATGTGGGCCTGTTGGCATCGGGGACCGGCAGTGCTGATTTCACGGTAGCAAGAGGCAAGGAAGTTTGGCTCCTGAAAACATGCACCACGAGTGGGGCAAGGCGGTTTTTTCACACAAGGACTTAGGGTGGGAACCAAACATGGTGTCAGGTTTGAAAAACTGGCTTACTCGCTAAGTTATGGTGTGCTTGTGGCCCTATTGGCATTGGGGCCCGGCGGTGCTGATTTCACGACAGCAAGAGGCGTGGAAGTATGCCTGCAGAAAACATGCACCGCGAGTGGGGCAAGGTGGTTTTTTCACACAGGGAATTAGGGTGGGAACCAAAAATGGTGTTAGGTTTGAATAACTAGCTTATTCACGAAGTTATGGTGTGCTTGTGGCCTTGTTGGCATCGGGGACCGGCGGTGCTGATTTCGCGGCAGCAAGAGGCGGGCAAATTTGCCTCCAAAAAACAAGCACCGCGAGTGGGGCAAGGTAGTTTTTTCACACGGGGACTTAGGGTGGGAACCAAACATGGTGTCAGGTTCAAAAAACTGGCTTACTCTCGAAGTTGTGGTGTGCTTCGGCCTTGTTGGCATCGGGGACCGGCGGTGCTCATTTCGCGGCAGCAAGAGGCAGGCAAATTTGCCTCCGAAAAACAAGCACCATGGCCTCTATCTCCATCGGCAACAGCCCTCTGGCTTCATCGGCAATGTACGAGATCAACATGTCCTTTATCGGCAATCATCCATCGGCAACTCAGATGCAACGCTGGAGAAGAACCACTCCCCTGCCGATCGGCACAGTTTTCGGTCTATATTGACATGTGTCAAAAAACGGTGTCAACACATGCCCCCCAATTTTGGAGTATAGAATACTTTATGCGTCGAAATTTCCTCCAGGTCATAATTGCCCAAACTGCTTGAACTTCTCCTCGAGAGTTGTGCGCGTGGTAGTGGAGATCCTATACCAACAGGCCCATATAATGCTTTCTCCGCCGCGGCCCATTTTTCATCTGCGATTCAAACCCTAGCTTTTCTCTCTCCAGCAGCGACATCAACAGGCGATTCTTCGATGAAATCGATCATCGGCGCTCTTGATGGTGACCCTTAGCCTCCATTAGCATTCTTTGCCTCCTCCATCTCCGTCACGGCCATGGCTATTCGTTTTGACATCCCCAAGGTTAGTCTTTTTCTTTTGCCTGTCCTCTGACATTTCATTTCTCCTTCTCTGCGCAGTTCATGACTCTTCCTTGTTCCCAATCTTTAATCTCAGGAACTTTGCAATAATCTTCTTATCCCAACGCATCAGAATCACTTCATCTGCCTAGGCCCAATGGGAAATCCAGACCCAACCGACATTATAAACGCAGAAACCAATCGAATCCCCTTTAGAACTCAAAATTTTGACTTGGGACTCTAGACCGATACCTTCTGTTCTTGGCCAAAAACCACCAAGGGATGGAAAGATTGGTATTTGAGGGTCGCTAGGCCAATGGAGCTATATTGGGCGGAACGCAAATTAGAACAATGCATCAGAATATCTATTGCCGATATGGAGAGGAACAAGTCTTTGTTAATTGCCGCCTCCTATTTCTGGTCGGATACCCTGAATGCCTTTATCTTTAGACATGGGCCAGCTTCTCCTACACTTGCCGATGTGTACATGCTTACTAGCTTGGACATCTCTTCTGCCGATGACAACTCACTGTTCCAGCGGAAACCTGAGCATCGGCTGACCACCAGAAACATTGGCGGTTGGACTGGCTATATCAACGAGTATAAGAAATCTGGTTTAGTCAGTCACAGGGAACATTCAGCCTTTTTGAATATGTGGCTTGAGAAGTTTATTTTCTGCGGCAGAACAGTTGGACCGACCAACATGCACCTCCCTGCAGCAGAACTGTTGGCTAGTGGTGTCAAACTCCCACTGGGCCGATACCTTCTTGGCTCAGTCTACCATCTCCTCCACCAAGTATCACAAAGGCTGCTGCAAGGTAAATCCATCGGCAACCTAGGGAGTCCCTAGTGGTTCATCAACATGTGGTTGAATGCCCACATGCACAAGTATTTCCATATCGACCTGTTCGCCCAGCAATTCCCTCGAAGTCTTCCTGAAGACTATCAACTTGGGGAAGAAGAATAGGCAACGCGCCCCCCTATCAACTTTGGAGAAGCACTGGCAGTGCTACCAGGGGCAG
>JALGXP010000254.1:22435-33767 GCA_023333625.1 Bothriochloa decipiens | reverse complement strand
GTGCCAGTCGATTTGACCTGTTAATCGACAAGGATGATAGATTTGAATAAAACCCGAACGAGACGACAGCGATACGCCCGGACGTCAAAGCTCAGATGATACTCGATAACTGTTGAACAAATTAGACGAGACGACAGCGATACGCCCGGACGTCAAAGCCTGAATCTTGCTCGGTAAAAGCAGAACCTGCAAGATCACCGGAGATCAGGTTGATGCAGCCCGCCGATTCTTGAAAGAACTCGTTGAAAAGGAAAAGATACTGATGATGAAGTCGTCGAAAAGTAGATTGCTTGAAAAGTAGATAAAAGTAATAAGTTTGTTGTATTTGATTGATTGTCCTTTTTACATTGTCTCTCGGTGCATATTTATACCCTGGTACTATGAGTCCTAAATAGACACGACAAAGTATTACTTAAACAAGTCTTATCTCTAAGGAATAAAAAATAACGACTCGTACCAAGGTCAGACTCAAAAATAGACTATTAAAATAATAACATAAATATTGCCAGTTTCCTTATCCATTGCTCTATGATGAAACCTCTATCGGCACGCTCCTCATTGCTGTAGATTCCATCGGCAACCCATCAATAATGACTCAGACCTGCTTTCCATGTCCTTCAGCTCCGCTTTCCATTGGCAACCATGGCCTCTATCTCCATCGGCAACAGCCCTCTGGCTTCATCGGCAATGTACGAGATCAACATGTCCTTTATCGGCAATCATCCATTGGCAACTCAGATGCAACGCTGGAGAAGAACCACTCCCTTGCCGATCGACACAGTTTTTGGTCTATATTGACACGTGTCAAAAAACGGTGTCAACACATGCCCCCCAATTTTGGAGTATAGAATACTTTATGCGCCGAAATTTCCTCCAGGTCATAATTGCCCAAACTGCTTGAACTTCTCCTCGAGAGTTGCGCGCGTGGTAGTGGAGATCCTGTACCAATAGGCCCATATAATGCTTTCTCCGCCGCGGCCCATTTTTCATCTGCGATTCAAACCCTAGCTTTTCTCTCTCCAGCGGCGACATCAACAGGCGATTCTTCGACGAACTCGATCATCAGCGCTCTTGACGGTGACCCTTAGCCTCCATTAGCATTCTTTGCCTCCTCCATCTCCGTCGCGGCCATGGCTATTCGTTTTGACATCCCCAAGGTTAGTCTTTTTCTTTTGCCTGTCCTCTGACATTTTGTTTCTCCTTCTCTGCGCAGTTCATGACTCTTCCTTGTTCCCAATCTTTAATCTTAGGAACTTTGCAATAATCTTCTTATCCCAACACATCAGAATCACTTCATCTGCCTAGGCCCAATGGGAAATCCAGACCCAACCGACATTATAAACGCAGAAACCAATCGAATCCCCTTCAGAACTCAGAATTTTGACTTGGGACTCTGGACCGATACCTTCTGTTCTTGGCCAAAAACCACCAAGGGATGGAAAGATTGGTATCTGAGGGTCGCTAGGCCAATGGACCTGTATTGGGTGGAACGCAAATTAGAACAGTGCATCAGAATATCCATTGCCGATATGGAGAGGAACGAGTCTTTATTAATTGCCGCCTCCTATTTCTGGTCGGATACCCTGAATGCCTTTATCTTTAGACATGGGCCAGCTTCTCCTACTCTTGCCGATGTGTACATGCTTACTGGCTTGGACATTTCTTCTGCTGATGACAACTCACTGTTCCAACGGAAATCCGAGCATCGGCTGACCACCAGAAACATTGGCGGCTGGACTGGCTATATCAATGAGTATAAGAAATCTGGTTCAGTCAATCACAGGGAACACTCAGCCTTTTTGAATATGTGGCTTGAGAAGTTTATTTTCTGTGGCAGAACAGTCGGACCGACCAACATGCACCTCTCTGCAGCAGAACTGTTGGCTAGCGGCGTCAAGCTCCCCCTGGGCCGATACCTTCTTGGCTCAGCCTACCATCTCCTCCACCAAGTGTCACAAAGGCTGCTGCAAGGTAAATCCATCGGCAACCTGGGGGGTCCCTGGTGGTTCATTAACATGTGGTTGAATGTCCACATGCACAAATATTTCCATGTCGACCTGTTCGCTCAGCAGTTCCCTCGAAGTCTTCCTGAAGACTATCAACTTGGGGAAGAAGAATCAGCAACGCGCCCCCCCATCAATTTTGGAGAAGCAGTGGCAGTGCTACCAGGTGCAGAGGCGAACAAAGTCCAGATCGGCAATCTTTTCCACAGCCTCTACATCGGCATCCCCTCTGAGCTTCGGGCATGGGTCCCGTATGTTGATGAAGCAACAAGATTCCCTCTTTCCTTTAATCTTACCGATGAGGCCCTGAACCAGGACGCCGACATCCTAAGGGCAATAAACACCCCTCGTGCTATCCCGGTAAACATTTTTGGAAGCGGGAAGAATATCAATCCCACCTACGAGTTCTACTATCCATCGGCAGTAGAAAGACAACTAGCTTTTGGACAATTGCCCATCAACCTATGTTTTGCCGATGTGATTAAACCAAGAGAGACCATTGTGAGCCGTGTGGATTGGCACAGAATTGTTACTCTCCTTCCTAATGCCGATATCTCAAATGCCGATCTTACTGACTGGGTACCGGCTTCTTTTGTCACCGAATCCTTCAAATTATGGTGGCAAGAATGGAAGGAACAACTATTTTTCGCCTCTCCTCATTTTTATTGGAACTCTATTGATCCTGATCACGTCATCCCTGCCGATGCAGTAAGTCTAACCCTCTGCACTCCTTTCAACTCTTCCTTAATCCATCAGCAACTAACCATTTCTTTTGATAGGTTGATGACCCGGTCCCAACATTGAGTAAGAGTGGCAAGGTCATACGGCTGCAGCCGATTTCTCCAGTATCCATCATCGGCCACAAGGCTCCCTCGTTAGATGCTCCAGTGGGCCGCGGTCGTACCAAGAGGGGTACCAAATCGGTCATATTTTCGGCACAGTCATCTCAGGTAACCACCTCCCTTTCTTTTGCCGATGTCGATTGCTGTGACTTACCGATTCCATATTTCAGGGCGCGAGTTCTGCACTTCTAGAGTCTTCATCGGCAACTCGTCCCCCATCACCCGTCAACGCACCTTCAGATGTTATCCTTGTCGACTCTCCAGAGGTATGTTTCTCCAATTTTAACCCGATTTCAACTATTATAATTAGCACTAATTACTCCATTTACTTGTAGCAACAAGTGGACATATCTGTAGCTGTTTCAGCCGATCCAAAACCACAGTCCTCTGGTGCCGATGCCCCCCAGTCATCTGGGTTTGAGGAACCACAGCCTAAGCGCAAAGCTTCATCTTACGTAGTCCTTCAATCGAAACGATCCAAAATTGCATCGGCACTTTCCACAGTTCCAGCACCATCTCTTCAGTCAACACCACCGAATGTGCCAGCACCAGGACCACCAACAGCACCTCAAGAAACACTTGCCGATATAGCCACAGACTTGCCACCACTCAGCCCTGCCAGAACCGATCCATCGGCAAGCATTGCCGAGGACATATTGCAAGCTGCCTCCTCCAGCCAAATGCAAGAAATCGCCTTGAAGCAAGTAAGTTAACCATTATTCTGCAATATTCCTTCTCCTGTAACTGACTAATCCCCTCGCAGGAACAAGACTCTCCAAACAGCCTATTCTCTTTTACTGTCAACATTCCTGACGATGAAGAAGAAGAAAGTTCTGCGCTTGCCTTAGGAACTGTATCAGCTGAGGTCAGAACCAAATTAGAAACATTATTATCTTTGTTGCATCAAGATACATCTCAGCTGGTCCAAGATTCAGACTCCACAAGAGCAATCTTCAAAGCGATTCGTGGCCAAGTCCCCGACAATATTGAAGAAATCCTCTTTCATGCCACCCACCTTGAGAGCCGACAACTCCAATACCAAAAAGCCGCTCGACGAATTGCCGATAGAGCCGCTCAATCAAAACTTAAAGAAGAAATATTACAATTCAAGCAGGCCGCCGAAGAAAAGCACAGAAGCATGAGCAACTTAGAGGCTTCGGGCGCCGATCTTGAAAAGAAAATTACTGATCTATCAGCAAAGAGAATAGCTTTACTGGCCGAGCTGAAAGAGGTGGAAGCAGCCCTGAACCAAGCCGTACAGGAGAAAGACAACCTGTCCAACACTTTAAAAATTCTTCAAAAGGACAGAGACAATCAAGCCTGTATGGTGCTGACGCTGAGGAGGAAGCTTAAACCGATAGAGGACACTGCCGATGCGGACGTCAGGGAAGTGGAAGAAGCCGACCAGATTCGCCTGCGTGCGATAACCGCTATTCAATCCTTCCTTAGTTTGTAGACTTCACTCATCGGTTTTGTCAAGTTATCGGCAATCTGAACTTTGTCAATTGACTGTGAATGTAATATAATGCCGATATCTTTATTTCTATATTTATGCATCCGTCCAAATACTGGGGTAGTATTTCTTTAAATATTTCCCATTTAATGCTCTGGGAAATATAACTCCTTCGAGGGTTTCTAAGATGTATGCGTTACCAGGAGCCAACTGATTTATCCGATAAGGACCTTCCCAATTAGGGGACCACTTGCCGAATTTCGAACTCTTAGTCCCAATCGGCAAAATCAATTTCCAGACTAAATCTCCATTTGCAAATTCTTTTACTTTCACCTTTCTATCATACCACCTAGCAACCCTCTTTTTATTTTCTTCGACGCTAATTAATTCTTTTTATTTTACTCTAATTCATCTCTCATAAGCGTATCATACTCATCGGCTGTCAAGTGATCCTGAGAAAATACACGCCTAGAACCCGTCTTAATTTCCCAAGGTAAAACTGCATCATGCCCATATACCAATTGATATGGTGAGACCTTAGTTGCACCATGACACGCCATCTGATATGACCATAAAGCTTCATTTAAAAGAGTATGCCATCTCCTAGGATTTTCCTCAATTTTTCGTTTAATAAGCTTGATTATTCCTTTATTAGATGCTTTAGCCTGACCGTTAGCTTGAGCATAATAAGGAGAGGAATTTAGAACTTTAATCCCCATACCGATGGCAAAATTATCAAATTCTCCTGAGGTGAACATAGTTCCTTGATCGGTAGTAATAGTCTGAGGAATACCAAATCGGTAAACAATATGTTCTTTCACAAAATCAATCATATTTGCCGATGACACTTTCTTTAAAGGAATTGCTTCAACCCACTTTGTGAAATAATCAGTAGCAACGAGTATGAATTTATGTCCTTTACTCGATGGCGGGTAGATCTGACCGATGAGATCAATAGCCCATCCTCTAAATGGCCAAGGTTTGATTATAGGATTCATTGCCGATGCAGGTGCTCTTTGAACATTACCGAATTTCTGACATGACTGGCACCCTTTGAAATATTTAAAACAATCCTCAAGAATTGTCGGCCAATAATACCCATTCTTCCTAATCATCCATTTCATTTTAAATGCCGATTGATGTGCCCCACATACTCCTTCATGAATCTCACCCATTAGACTTTTTGATTCCTCTTCACCAAGGCATTTGAGTAAAACCCCATCTAAAGTGTGATAATATAATTCAGTATCAAGGAGCACATACTTAGTAGCCTGAAACCTTATACGTCTCACCACCTTCTTAGACGGATCTTTTAAATAATCAGCAATATCCCTCCTCCAGTCATCGGCATCAATTACCGATGTCAGCACTTCTCGGATCAGTTGATATCCTGAAGCATGCTGTGCTAGCCGATTAGCTTCTTCATTGTGCAATCTGGGAATGTGTTCAAGGCGAAAATCTTTATACTCCTTTAATATTTGCAGGCACCTTTCATGATAAGTAATCAAAACTTCACTTCGGCATTCATATGTTCCGATCAATTGATTAATGACTAGCATGGAATCCCCAAAGACTTCAACTGTATCGGCACGAATTTCCCTGAGCAATTCTAACCCTTTCAGTAGAGCTTGATATTCAGCCTGATTGTTTGTTGAAGTGCCAGCAATTGGCAATGAAAATTCATATTTCTTTCCTCGAGGTGAGATTAACATAATACCGATTCCTGCTCCTTTGCCACAAGTAGATCCATCAAAGAAAAGTGTCCATGGAGCAATTTCAGCATAATCTACCACACTGCAATGTTGAGTAACAAAATTGGCCATTACCTGTCCTTTAACCGCTTTAGCCGATTCATGATGCAAATCAAATTCTGATAATGCTAAGATCCACTTGCCGATCCTTCCTTTCAAAATTGGCATCGACAACATATGCTTAACCACATCGTCTTCGCATATAACAGTGCATTCAGCTGATAACAAATAATGTCTTAACTTTGTGCAAGAGAAATATAAACACAAACATAATTTCTCAATGGCCGAATACCTGGTCTCAACGTCTATCAGCCTTCTGCTCAAATAATATATCACACGTTCTTCCCCTTCAAACTCCTGAATTAATGCTGATCCAATAACACTATCATCGGTAGACAAGTACAACTTGAAAGGTTTCCCGTGTTGAGGCGGAACCAATACTGGAGGGTTTACCAAATATTTTTTAATTTCTTCTAAGGCTAATTGCTGCTCTGTTCCCCATACAAATTCCTGATCGGCCTTTAATTTTAATAAAGGACTGAAGGCTTTGATCTTTCCTGATAGATTAGATATAAATCTTCGAATAAAATTAATCTTGCGGATCAAGGATTGCAACTCAGTCTTATCGGTAGGAGCAACAACCTTATTAATTGCATCAATAGATTTCCTGCTGATTTCAACACCTCTTTGATGTACCATGAAGCCTAAGAACTGACCTGCCGATACACCAAATGCACACTTAGTCGATTCATCTTTAAACCATGCTTTCTAGTGCACTCCAAGATTTTTCGTAGATCAGCAAGATGACTCTCAAAACCTCCAGATTTGACCACCACATCATCTATGTAGATTTCAACCAACGTGCCGATGTATTTATGGAAGATAAAATTCATAGCCCTCTGATAGGTAGCACCGGCATTTTTCAAGCCGAAGGTCATGACAATCCACTCGAATAAACCCACATGACCTGGACACCTAAAAGCAGTCTTGGAAATATCCTCTTCAGCCATGAAAATTTGGTTATAACCGGCATTACCATCCATGAAGCTGATGATCTAATGTCCAGCTGCAGCATCAATCAATAAATCGGCAACAGGCATTGGATAGCCGTCCATTGGTGTAGCTTTATTAAGATTCCTGAAATCAATACACACACGAAGTTTTCCATTTTTCTTGTAAACAGGAACCACATTACAAATCCATTCGGCATATCGACATTGCCGAATAAAGCCAGCTTCAATTAACCTTGTGATTTCGGCCTTAATATCAGGTAACACTTTAGGATTACATCGGCGTGCGGGCTGCTGATGAGGCCGAAATCCTGGCTTAATAGGCAACCGATGCTCAACTATTGATTGATCCAGCCCAGGCATCTCTGTATAATCCCAAGCAAAACAGTCTTTATATTCCATCAAAATATTAATCATTTGCTGTTTACATTGAGAATTTAACTTAGCACTAATAAAAGTTGGCCTCGGCCTATCACCGTTACCAATATCTATTTCCACTAAATCATCAGCCGATGTAAACCCATGACCAAGTTTTCCACCATCGACAAACTGATCCATTAAAATTCATCTTTAGAACCGACTGCTTGGATCGGGGTGAGCTCATAATCGGCAACCCTGAGAAATTCTGTATCCCATGCTTCTCCCGATATGCACTTTGTCCGTTCATAGGTCTCAGAATCAGCCGATGCGATTATATAAGAAGAATCACCAGGGATAACCTCAAATTTGTCTCCAACCCATTGTACAAGGCACTGATGCA
Organism: Bothriochloa decipiens; assembly: GCA_023333625.1. Taxonomy (NCBI): domain Eukaryota; kingdom Viridiplantae; phylum Streptophyta; class Magnoliopsida; order Poales; family Poaceae; genus Bothriochloa; species Bothriochloa decipiens. The sequence continues at coordinate 25,948 of JALGXP010000254.1, read as the reverse complement.
TCGTAGAAGGAACACAGCAGTTGGCATGGATCCAATCCCTTCCTTCAAAATCTTTAAGCATCATATCCATCTTGGTTAAATCTTGGTCTCCTTTTCCAAGTCTTCGGAACATAACATACGGCATAATATTAATTGCCGCTCCCCATCTATGAGTATTTTTGACACTGGCTATCCATCAACCCTGCCTTTAACAAACAAAGCTTTGAGGTGTTGCCTTTCATCATCAGCAGGCTTTTCAAACATAGCCATCATTGGATCCAGAGTTAGTTGAGCTGCTTCATCGACAAACACTGCTTGTTCCTTGTCATCTGACGCCAAGAACTCCATCGGCAACATGAAGACCATGTTAACATCTGCCGATGGACCTCCACCCTTGCGTTTTGGTTGCCATATTTGAGTTGTTACCTTCGGGATGATTTCTTTCGGGCACTGTAAATCCTCATGATGCATACGCTGTTCCCTTCTTTTTTGGGTTTTTGTCAATCCTTCAGGGCACCATTGGGGAAGCTTTGTTTTCCGAACAGGCTGATAATGCTTTGTGTTCTGCTCATGGAGGCCTATGTTTGGATCCCTGTAGAATATCCCTTCATCAGGAACCCTTTCGTTAGCCATCTCTTCAAGCTTTGCATGACCCTTTGGAAAACAATCAATATACCCGCCAAGCCTGCCATGCACACTAACTCTGCCCTCCAGCCGATCAAATGCTGATACCTTTTCTTTGATCGGCTTATTGATGTGTACCCCTCGATTACTAGAGTGATGTTGTCTCTCTACCCGATCATTTAAATAGTAACCATTACATTCAGGGCAGGTATCGGCAGTGGGCAATTTAATGCCTTCTTCCTAGCAATGAATGAAAAATGGGCAATTCCAGTGATCTTCATGTCGACGTAACTCTTCCTGTTGCTGCCGATACCGATCCTCACATTGTTGCCGATACCGAACACCATATGGAGCAGGCCTCATAGGTCTTCTGGAGCTACTACCTTCATTAACAATTCTTTTCCCTTTAGCGCCATCGGCAGGTTCCTTTCCCTTTACGTCTTCAATAGTTATTTGATTCTTAGGGTCTACCGATGCATTTCTTCTAGCAGCCTCCAATGTTAACACTTTGGTTTTGCCTTTAGCCTCCACCATATTTGCAGGGAACGGATGTTGATCAATTTTCATCGGCTTCTAAGCTTTTGAATTATCAAATTTGATTTTCTTGGATTTGATAGCCGACTGCAACTGCTGCCTAAACACCTTGCAATCATTGGTACTGTGCGAGGTAGCATTGTGCCATTTGCAGTACCTAATCTTTTTTAATTCTTCTGCCGATGGAATCACATGATGAGGAGACAGCTTAATTTGACCCTCTTGGAGCAAAAGATCAAATATCCTATCGGCTTTGGTGATATCAAATAGAAACTTCTCTGGCTCTTTTTGACCGAAAGGACATGATATCGGCTTCTTATTCTTTACCCACTCAGCCAAACCGATAATTGGTTCGTCATTAGAGTCTGAATCTTCTGCTTCTTCTACAAAGGACACCTTTTTATTCCAATTCTTCCTGGGTTCAAAAACCCTAGTGTCCTGATCAGAAATCCTTTGCACAATATGACTCAAACTTTCAAACTCTTGTGACCCATATTTTTCTCTAATGTGTGGCAGTAACCCTTGAAGAGCTAAATCGGCTAACTGCCGATCATCAAGTACTAAGTTGTAGCATTTATTCTTTACATCTCTTAGCCTGTGCATGAAACTTTCTACTGACTCATCACTGTGTTGTCTCAATTTTGTCAAATCAGTCAGCTTCTTTTCATGTACCCCAGCAAAGAAGTACTTGTGAAATTGCTTCTCTAGATCGGCCCATGTAATAACAGAATTAGGTGGTAACGAAATAAACCACGCAAAAGCCGATCCAGACAATGATGAGGAAAATAATCAAACCCTCAATTCATCCCTGTTAGCTGCTTCCCCACACTGGATGATGAATCGGTTGATGTGCTCCATTGTTGACGTATCATCTTGCCCAGAAAACTTAGTGAAATCTAGCACCTTGTACCGATTCGGGACAGGAATCGAGTCATAAGATGAAGGGTATGGAGTCCGATAAGAGTAAGTATTGACCTTGGGCTGAATCCCAAATTGTTCTTTCATCACTTTTGCAATCTTATCGGTCAAGAGTGCATCCTGATCTTGCCGATGCACTGGCTGGATCTCTACCGGAGGTGTTGGCTGATAAGCTTCTACATACCCCTGTGGCACTTGGCTTGGATAAATTGGCATATTTACGGCACCAACCTGCGGAGTAAAGTTCATTGTCTGTTTTGCCGATGCTTGCTCCTGGAAAGTTGTCTGTGGACTATACCGTTGAGTCCCTATTGCTTGGTGGCTTAGTTGAATAGCAGGTTACTGAGTTGGCGCTTGCCCTGACCAATTGAGACTGTAACTCATCGGCACCTGGCTTGCCGATGGCTGATAGCTTGTAGACAATTGATGCTCTTGTATAGACAGATGATAGCCAGCATAACTGCCCTGAATCGCAGGTAACCCAGACTGAGATATGAATGGTACTACGGGCTGTTCTACAGTGGAAGCCCTCTGTTGAACTGGTGGAGGTGCGTAGAATCCCATTGACAATGGCTGTATAGCAGGAGGTACAGTAGAATAATGCGGCGCTTGAGCCACCGGCCGAATTGGAGTAACCGATGTCATTGGACCCTTCCCTGCTACATCATGCACTTGAGGCAGTCCAGAGTTGGCAGTAGATGGACCTGGAGGCATACCGTATCCCCACCAATTGGCAGCAGTTTGACTATGTTGACCTGAAGGACCTGACATTGCCGATGCCGATAGATCTGTGCTCAACTGAGTACTAGACCTCTCCTGAGACGTTAGATCTGATCCTATCAGCGTGGCGCCAGTAATGGATGGTCCTGATATAGCTGAAAGAGTAGGCGCTTCCATACTCTCAACGGCTGGAGTTGCCGATGGAGTACTGGTAGATGCCGATCCTGGCTGATGATACGTCGGCCCGACATACCCTGGTGCTTGTCCGTCCCTTAATGTTTGTACAACAGCATTGTAGACAGTATTGGACAGCACGGTGGAGTGGTTGATCAAAGCTTGATTTAATGCAGAATTAACCATCTCCTGTAATTTACCAGGGTTGGAGTCAAAGGTTACCTGCCGAGGCAGCGGCAGATCTTGCTTCTAGATAACTTCTCCTCCCCTATTCATGCTGAAAGACTTCAAGCAGAGCTGCCTGTAATCCTCCATAGCTTTTTCCATGGCTTGCCTCTGATCCTCCTTGAGATCTGATTCTGATATCTCGATGATGTTTTCTAGAGTGATATCAGTAGGATTCTTCATGATAAATCTGTTGATTGGGTCCCACCGGGCGTGCCAAAAGATGTGTTGATGCAAAAAGGCGTTAGATCTACAAACACACCGGGCAAATACCCTAGTTCGATATCAAGGTGTGCCAGTCGATTTGACCTGTTAATCGACAAGGATGATAGATTTGAA
>JALGXP010000253.1:0-49021 GCA_023333625.1 Bothriochloa decipiens | reverse complement strand
TCTGCTTCTTGGCCCCCAGAGCGCATCCCAGCACGGCGCCGCCGCGACTCCGCGCGGCCGAGGACCAGGGAAAGAAGCCGCCAAGTCGGAGTTGAGTTGGCGGCGGCGTCCTCAAGGAGGGAAGACCGGCAACGGGCGGCGCGGCGCAAGAACCCGCCATCGTCATCCACTTCCAGCCGTCGATTCCAATCCACGAGGATGAGGGAGGGAGAGAGGTGCTCGAACTGATGTGCGTGGCGGCGTACCCGTGACCAGGCAAGGGTGGCTGCGCGGCGCGGCGCAGGTCATGTGGTGGGAGGGGCGGAGGAGGAGGAGGGCATTGCTGGGTGGGCTGGGGATGAGACGAGAGAGGAGAGGAGAGGAGACGGCACGGCACACCAGTTGGGCTGAGGCCGCAACTGGTTGGTTTGGTGGCTTCCTCTGGCGGCCTCGATGGCTGCCTGGCCGCTGTGGTGCGCGTGTGGGGAGGAGCTGGACGCCTTTGGATAACAGGTGGCGCACCATCTATGGTTGCCTACTTTCTCTGTGTCATCCCTCGTCTCTGCCGGCCGGCTGCCGCGGTACTCTGGTATGCTGTTCTGGGTATAAGATTTTACTAACATACTAGAACGAGAAATTTCCATATATGACCTGTTATTCGTATGTCCCGCAGAACATGACCCGTAATTTGATGATCTTTTGAAATATGATTCAGGTCGTGCGAATTGTTTTAGAATTTGACCATTTGAGGATTTCTTGATTTTAGTAAATCCAAAAGGCACTTTTCGCTGTTTGGGGATAGAAGAAAAGACGTTACTACCCTTGCTTTATTCCTCTTTGTTTCTCTCATAGTTTCTGTCTCGCTCGACATCTGAAGTCGCGGACGCGCGGCGCTGCCCGCCGTCCGCTCCCGGCCAAGTCCGGCCGCCGACAGTGGCCAGAGCCACACGCGCCGTCCCCCGTTCCCCTTCTCACGCGGCAGCCTCGCTGCGGGGCATGCTGTAAGGTCGAGATGGACTGGGGGGGGTGAATAGTCTTTTCTAAAACTTATCGTACCGGCTAACCAAAATAATTGCGGAATTAAACTAAATGGTCTAGCCAAGACTTCACCCCTCTAACTATGACTCTAGATTCACCTTGATAAAAGATCCTAGGCAAGAATTTAAGGTGTCAATCTAGCTAGTGTACAACTAAACAATACTAGTTTGCATTGTCACACAAACCTAAGCAACTAGTACTTTGGCAAGCGGGTGTGCACCTACATAATTCTAATGAGTAAAAGCATAACGCCAACCTAAGCTCACTAGATGCTCAAGGATAAGGTTACACAAACCGAACCCAAGAGCTCAATTACTTAGCTACACAAATTAAGCAAAGCGAGAGATAAACTTCTAGCTACACAAGCAAGAAGAAGATTATCAAGCTACACAAGCTATCTAAACGACAACACAAGCAATATATATATGTATATATGTATATATGTATATATGTATATATGTATATATGTATATATATATATGATTGTAAATACAAAGCTTGTGAAAGGAATGCAAATTATCGTGAAGTGTGGAACAAGATGACACGGCGATTTTTCACCTGATTCACTTGGTTGCCACCAAGTTACATCCAGTTGTGTCGACCACCACCCTTATGATTCTTTCGATGTGACTCGCAAGCCACTTGTCTCGCAAGGAACTACCTCGCAAGGGAACCACGAGCCAACCCACACACAATTGGTTCTTCAGTATGACCCGCAAGTCAATTGCCTCGCAAGGCAAGCTCTCTCAAGAGCACCGCAAGACCCCGCTGTGTTGAGTGAGGTAACTCAATGACACGAGCAATCCACTAGCGTTACTCTTCGCGATCCCCGCGAGGTGAGCACCAACCTCTCATAAATCAACCTTCGGAGCACCGCACAATCTCCGTTGGGTGCCTCATGAAGTCTCCAGCCACCAAGCCGTCTAGGAGGTGGCAACCTCCAAGAGTAACAAGCCCGCAAGCTTGCAACACGAACACCTAGTGCCACACAATACAATCTCTCAATGCAATCGCACTAGAATCGCTCTCTCACACTATCGAATGATCTCCTATCAAACATATATGAGTTAGAGGGCTTCCAAGCACCACAACACAACCCACTAAGGGTGTAGTGTGCTCAGCTGTCGGCCACACCCGGCCAAGGGTGCTATTTATAGCCCCAACATGAAAAAGAGTCGTTGCTCTCTCAAACTAGTCGTTACACAATCATACGCTCCTCGCAGGACGCGTCCTACGCTCCTCGCAGGACGCGTCCTGCGCTATACACATTCACGCGCCAAGCAACCATGCCGAACTGCCCGAAATACACTGCGTAGGACGCGTCCTAGGCCCATCGCGGGACGCATCCAACGCTATATAAAACCTGTGCGGGAATCATTTTCATTTCAAGCTTAGCGTAGGACGCGTCCTATGCTCTTCGCTGGACGCCGTGCATTCACTATGCAGTGTCCTACGCGTTCAAAGACGTTTCGGCCGAACTAGCCGTTGCCCGAGCCCCGGACGCGTCCGACGCAAGATGTAGGACACTGATCCCACACGTCCTACGCTCCGCCTCGCCCGCAGGATCTCTGTTGTGCATCTGGCGCTTCACCCTGTGTCCTACGCTCAGCTCAGGACGCGTCCTACACTCACAGGACAGCCACTCCGCACTAAATCGGGCATATCTCTTAGCTCCGAACTTCGTTTTTGATGATCTTAGACTCATTGAAAAGCTTACTTAGAGGGCTACACAACCCACATAGCCACCTGTTATTCATATGCTCTGCAAAATATTCATGGTATTATACGCACCATGCATCATACAGGATCGTCAGAGCTCGAAATGTTAGTTCCCGGAGTACAAGGAGAGGAAGACCAGCAGGAAGCCTTGGTGCAGAGAATAGCAGCAGAAGAGGATCTCGAGGTGAGCTTCCCGAATGTCCTGATCATCAGCCAAGCTCTTTCCTAAAAGGCAAGCCCCGAAGCATTCTCCCTGTGGTTTGCAAAATATCTAACTTGAGTCCTTTACTTGTTTGATGCATTAAGTTATAGGCGTTGTCTTATACCGTTGTTGCATTAATTATATTCCTTGCCCACTTGATATAATTCTACCCTGTTAGGTTCAAGTGCGAATATCTGCTTAGCCTTGCTTAACTAGATCGGTAGAAGTCGGGTGATTTCCTGTCATCCGCGAGTTATAGGTGGTGACTCGAAATGGTTGAATACAGTGTTATCTTGGATAACCAGGTGGAGATAATAAATCGAGACCGGGTGGGATTGGTGTTGGGACTGAACTGGAGGTTCGGTGAGGTTATCCCGTCTGTGTCAAACTAGGACCCCATCCGTTGTACGTCCTCAAGTCATATTGAACGCATGCCTCACATTTAGCTGAAAGGATAAGTCGTTTCGACCGCGAAGCCTGGGTTTGGTTTGGGCCGGGAGTCGACCTGCTGTACGCATCGTATTGGAGAAGATAGGGGACCACAGGTTACACGAAGAGTAAGTCCGAGGTCAGGGTCGCCCTGAATAAGGTAGCCGGACGATTCCCGGATATGATGGTACCTGTTGATCCCGCGAGTTTCCGAATTGAATTTTCAGTGATCTGTAGCTCACTTTAGTGGGTGAGTGTGGTTTGTGTGAGGAATACCCGCCAGCTGGTTAGTAATCGATTATAATCGCCATCGTTCCTGGACAGTGAACACTTGACTTGAGCAGCGACATCGTAGTAATAACTTGAACAAAAAGATGAGATGGTTGAGCCGTGATGTTGAAAGGCACTCAACCGGAATTGGTTACTATTATTGTTGAATAATTATTACCATACTTGTTTAGTATAGGTGCTAATTTAGCATGATAAGGTTAATCAAATTAAAATACAATGTTAGAAGGTTATGATCAAATTTTTCTTTAATGCAAGCTTTTCTGTAAATAAATGAGTCAGATATTCCACTTATATAGCCTTGCATACTCCTTGGAGTCAATTTATTTTTAGTTTATGACCGGTAAGTCCAGCTGAGTATATTCTCGTACTCAGGGTTTTATTTTCCATGTTGTTGCAGATGGTGAGATGTTTTATGGCTACTGTCAGCACTGCTTCTACCCCGCGTTGGGTGATGATTAGACCTTCGGCATGATCACTCTACTCTACCTTATGCTTTTGTTGGATATTGACCGAGGACCTGGCACTGTATTTGAACTAAGGGCGTGTGTGTGGAATTGAACTAAATCGCTTTCGCTTTATTTTGAATTTGAACTTGGGTTGTAATAACTTATTTCGAACTCCGATATTTTAAACTATGTTCGAACTATGTATGTTGTGAATGGTGACGGCTAAACTTATTACGATCTTGGCTATGCCGGAAAGTTGGAAATCCTTCAAGATTTTGGGAATGACTACCGGGTTTATTAGGTCTCAATCATGTACTTTGCTATCTTAACGGTGAATTACGTGCTTGTGCTCTAATAAATTGGTCGGTTCTATCACAAACTCCCCCTATGTCAAAGCATGGGTCAACCAATCTTGTAGATGAGGGTACCTTTTTTGATTGATCACTTAAAGTTGAGGATCACTTGTGGAACCATCTTCTTGATGTACTAGATACCACTTATATGAAGCCTTGTATTCCATGGGTAGGAAAGTGATATTCTAGACATATATTGCAAGAACTAGCATTATGGTAACCACTTGTTGAATTTGTCAATTATAACCAATTCTTGAATATTTGACATCTTCATGGGCTTCTTTCTTATTGACTTGAACTAAAATATTTTGCCCATAAGCTTTCAAGTCCGGTTTGAACCAATAACAAGCTTTTTCATACCTCACTAGAAGGGTTATCTTGCCAATGTTTTACTTGTCACTTATATGCAATTCAAAATAGAACAAGTACTAGGTTCACTAGCTCATGAATAAATCCATCTTCATACCACTAGATCATTCAATCAATCAAGCAATAGTGGTAGATTATGAATTATAAACATTTATTTGTTATGCATGATCATTTCATTCCTTACTAGTATGCGGTTAGTGCATATAGTACATACTTATTATGATCATGCATATTAGAATGATACCTTTGCTATGTTGAAGTAGATGATAGTCATTTAGATTCCAACTTCATTACTCCAATAGCAATGTGAAGTCCAATTATAAGCTTGATGAAGCCAATAGATACCAATTAGAATTCCATGCTTCATCCATATGAAGTGAGAACCGACAATGATCAAGTGCACTCTTCTTGTTGTGGTTGGCTTGCTTCTTCTTTTGATCTTGATGCTTGCATGAGAGAATACCACTTGTATTATCACTTGATTTGTCTTGTATTCCTCTCTATTGGGTGTTGCTTGCTCTCTTGATCAATCATTTTGATTTCTTCAACTAAGCATCCCTAACAATCCTTAGATCACCATTTTCATATTAGCCTTCCAAGTAATCCACTTGGTTTACCCACTCATGGGTGGCAAGCCCCTATCTAGGGAGAAGTGACCTTTCTCCAAGAATTATCCTTGACACTCACTTGAGTTGTCTTTCTTCGATTGAACCATGGACTTAACATGATGAGTATTCTTCAATTCTTCTTTAAGTACTTTTCTTTCTTCCAAGAGATCTTCAATTATCACTAGAACTTAAACTTTTATCTTGCTCTTGATCTTGATCTTCAATTTGAGTACCAAATGGTGTAACAAATACACTCTACAATCAAATGATCTTGTACTCATTACTTGTCATGCTTCTAGATTGGATCAAAACCAAACATAGGTTCCTCAACCACTGATAATCATGATTCCAACTTGAGGACCTTTCAATTTGAGTGATTCTTGATATATCTAATAGATGTCACTTTTCTGGCAGATTATGTACCCTTCAAAGAATAATCCATATCTCCCAAAGTACAGATCCAAATGCCATAAAATTTAGTGCAGATGTGAAACACTAAGTCTTCTAGTAGTTATAAAAATTTAAGCTTCATTGGCCTTCTAGATTGCTACTAGATTTTACATCTTCCCATACTACTACATGCTAAAAACTGCTGCACTAAGCTGACAAGATCTTCTTCTAAACCGAAGTGATACTCATCCAATTCTTATGGAATTCATACAGAAACTTGTACCATAAGTGAGGAGCATGTAGACAAAATTTCAAACCAATCCAAATAGATTTGATTCATTGAACATGGCTATCTTCACAGCTAGCTCAGATTTTGAATAATGGACAGATTTAAGCAATTGAGCTATGCTTTCTCAAAAGTGAATCAAACTTGATTTCAACTAGATTGAATACCAGCACAAGAAATATATCCAATCATACCACTTACTCAAAATAATCTTATGAACGTATCCATCCAAATCAATCTAAATTTGACTACTAGGCATTTAATCCATTCAACATCTCATAGCAAGCAACATGTGCATATATATCTAATTTAATCAACTCATATGCACCCAAAAGAACTAGATCAACTATGGATATACCTTGATAACTCATGATCATTCGAAGCAAGCTTCTACTCAAATATTTGCAAGCCATCAAATCACCACAACTTGAATTATAGCACTTGTATATTATAGCACATTTGGACTTCACTTTGTCATGACTTAGCATTGAGTTGAGATAAGCACTAAGCTTGAATACTTGACTCAAATAAATGATGAATAATATGAAGCCAATTGAATCAATCCTCCAATGTCATGGTACCTACAAACAATCATCCACTTTTTGATGGTACCCAAACACGTTTGGGTCCTCTCAAGTTAGGAGAAACATACTTAGGCAAAGCCATAGTATGAGTAGCGAGATGTTTTGCAATAGCAACCGTAGAGGTACCATCACCATCCTTCCTAATCATATTATTTGCATGAGTTGAATTAAGCTTAGGAGTGTTACCTAGGGAACATGAATGAGCCATGTGTCCCCTTTTCCGGCATGAGTAGCATCTTCTTTTTGGTTGAGCCTTTTCTTCCTTGCTCATGTGATGCTTCTCATTGCCTTTCCTCTCATGAGTTGCTTGAGCCTTCTTCTCAAGCTTGGTAGGACACCCCGAGGCAAAGTGTCCAATATTTCCACATTCAAAGCACTTGATGTGAGCCGAATCCCTCTTTTCTCAAGTCTTTCTCATCATCATCTTGTTGGCATTATGGATATGAGTTTGATGCCTTGCATAAGCTCTTCCACCCCCTCTTGTTTTCTTCTTCATCTTCAAGTCATCAACTTTATCTTCATGGTTGATCTTGACTTAATCTTGGGGCTTCTTTTCTTGAGTTGGACATGCATACGCAAGATGTCCCATGTCATGGCATTGATAGCACATGACATGAGATAACTTCTCTTCTTCTTTGTTCTTTATCTTCAATGCCAACTTTCTTGCTCCTTTGGTCAACCTCTTCTTCTTGTAACCAAGTCCACTCTTGTCATTGAGGCTTCTTGGATTCTTCAACAATTGTTCGAAGAGGACCTTGGAGTTGTAACACCTCTCAAGTTTGTTGCTCATTTTCATCACTTTCTTTTTGAGCTCATTGTTCTCCTTCAAAAGGTTAGTCTCACAATACATAGAGGAAGAACAAGCATCTAATTGTAAAGAACATGGCATAGATAATAAATCAACACAAAAGGTGGATACATGCTTCTTGCCTACATCACAAGGGTTAGCAACAATATGTGATTGACCATTCGACCCATGTGATGAGCTCTCACTAGTTTTAATATTTTCATTAGAAAACTTTTTAGTGAGAAAAGCATGTTCTTGCAACAAATTATCATGAGTAACACTAAGTTCCTCATGAGTCAATTTTAGCACATCATGTGAACAAGTATTAACATAAAGTAGATGTTTTTTGTTCACATGTTGTCTTTAAAAATGAGTTTTCTTTTTCCAATTTCATTGATTTAGCTTTCTCATTTCCTAAAGACGTGGTCATGCTAGCTAGTCTACTAACAAGCTCATCATATGAAGCATGATCAATCACATTGCAACTTGATACCTTTGTGTCACCTTGTGACATGAAGCAATATGATGATGTAGGAGAGCTTGTTGTAGCATCATCATTGGAGCATGAACCATCATCATTACCATCAAGTGTGCTTGGGGTAGAATCATCGCTTGCATCACTTGAGGCATCATCCTCTAACTTGTCAAGTGATCTTGGGGTAGATAGATCATCATCATCACTTGACCATGAGGTGGAGCAATCCTCCGCAACTACCTTGTTGTGGTCATCCTCAACAACCTCATGTGCTATCACCTTGGCCTCAACCTCCTTGTACTTGCCATCATCCCATGTAGAGGTATTGCCATAGGTGTTCTTGATGTTCTCCCACAACATATGTGCGGACACCCTAGTCTAAATCTTATCAAACACATCAAAGCTCAAAGATTTGATTAGATACAAGAGAGCATTTGAATCAAGTGCATAGAGATCATTTTGAGCTTCGGTGAGGTTCTCTTTGTCCAACACATGGATGAGACCCTTTGTGACAACCCACCAAGCCTTAGGTCCCATGGCACGAAAATGATCAAGCATATGGTGTTTCCACCGTACAAAGTGTGTGCCATCAAAAATATGTGTGTCACATAGACAAGCATCATCAAACCCTCTAGTTGCCATCCTCTCAGACCGGTTAAGACCACTAAAATGAGAGACCTAGCTCCGATACCACGTGTAAGGTCAAGATGGACTAGAGGGAGGATGAATAGTCTTTTCTAAAACTTATCGCACCGGCTAACCAAAACAATTACGGAATTAAACTAAATGGTTTAGCCAAGACTTCACCCCTCTAACTATGACTCTAGATGCACCTTGATAAAAGATCTTAAGCAATAATTCAAGGTGCCAATCTAGCTAGTGCACAACTAAATAATACTAGCTAGCAATGTCACATAAAACTAAGCAACTAGTACTTTGGCAAGCGGGTGTGCACCTACATAATTCTAATGAGCAAAAGCACAACGCCAACTTAAGCTCACTAGATGCTCAAAGACAAGGTTACACAAACCGAACCCAAGAGATCAATTACTTAACTACACAAACTAAGCAAAGCGAGAGATAAACTTCTAGCTACACAAGCAAGAAGAAGATTATCAAGCTATACAAACTATCTAGACGACAACACAAGCAATATATATATATATATATATGATTGTAAATACAAAGCTTGTGAAAGGAATGCAAACCACCGCGAAGTGTGAAACAAGATGACACGGCGATTTTTCACCTGGTTCACTTGGTTGCCACCAAGCTACGTCTAGTGTGTCGACCACCACCCTTGTGATTCCTCCGGTGTGACTCGCAAGCCACTTGTCTCGCAAGGAACTACCTCGCAAGGGAACCATGAGCCAACCCACACACAATTGGTTCTTCAGTATGACCCGCAAGTCAATTGCCTCGCAAGGCAAGCTCTCTCAAGAGCACCGCAAGACCCCGCTGTGTTGAGTGAGGTAACTCAATGACACGAGCAATCCACTAGTGTTACTCTTCGCGATCCCGGCGAGGTGAGCACCAACCTCTCACAAATCAACCTTTGAAGCACTGCACAATCTCTGTGCGTGCCTCACAAAGTCTCCAGTCACCAAGCCGTCTAGGAGGTGGCAACCTCCAAGAGTAACATGCCCGCAAGCTTGCAACATGAACACCTAGTGCCACACGATGCAATCTCTCAATGCAATCGCACTAGAATTGCTCTCTCACACTATCGAATGATCTCCTATCAAGCATATGTGAGTTAGAGGGCTTCCAAGCACCACAACACAACCCACCAAGGGTGTAGTGTGCTCAGCTGCCGGCCACACCCGGCCAAGGGTGCTATTTATAGCCCCAACACGAAAAAGAGTTGTTGCTCTCTCAAACTAGCCGTTACACAGCTTTTCGGGAGCGTAGGACGCGCCCTACGCTCCTCGCAGGACGCGTCCTGCGCTATACAAATTCACGCACCAAGCAACCATGCCGAACCGCCCGAACTACATTGCGTAGGACGCGTCCTATGCCCATCGCGGGACGCGTCCGACGCTATATAAAACCTGCGCAGGAATCATTTTCATTTCAAACTTAGCGTAGGACGCGTCCTACGCTCTTCGCTGGATGCCGTGCATTCACTGTGTAACGTCTTACGCGTTCAAAGACGTTTCGGTCGAACTAGCCGTTGCCCGAGCCCCAGAAGCATCCGACGCAAGGCGTAGGACGCTGATCCCGCGCGTCCTACGCTCCACCTTGCCCGCAGGCTCTCTGTTGTGCGTCCCGCGCTTCACCCCGCGTCCTACGCTCAGCTTAGGACGCGTCTTACGCTCACAGGACAGCCACTCCACACTAAATCGGACATATCTCTTAGCTCTGAACTCCGTTTTTTATGATCTTGGACTCATTGGAAAGTTTACTTAGAGGGCTACACAATCCACATAGCCACTTGATCCAATTCACAATAGATCAGAGCAGTTTTTCAACCCAAGTGCCATCATCTCTCTTTTCTCATAAGAGTTCGTCGAACCTTCTCCCACTTCTTCACCTTTGCAAATGTGCCAACACCATCAAGTGTACATCACCATGTGCATGTGTGTTAGCATTTTCAAAGGATTTTCTCTTGACCTCACAATGCCACTCGATCCTAGCAACATCGTAATGTTAGATCGCTCAACTGGCACTAGATGATCGATATGCAAACTCGTTTGCCCCTCTTGATAGTACGGCCTATCAAGCCTAAATCCGGTCATCAACTTCTCTAAACACCTCATGACCAGTGAAATGAAATACCCTAGCTTATACCTTTGCCTTACATCTTCATTCCCACCGCACCTCCAATATGCCAATGCACCGCGTGCACGACACGATCAACAATGATATGATTCACTTTATATCATCACATGACTGTCTTGATCCATCGATCTTGACTTTACTTGCTCTTCTCTGTTGCGTTGGTTCATCGGCGCCAAGTCTTGCCTAAGCTTCACCGTCGCACGGTCCTTCGCTTCGAAGCCTCAACTTGCCCTTCACACTTGCAACCGGCCTTTGAGCCAAGCCTCATCTTGATCTTCATCATGCTTAGGTCACATGACTCCATGTCATGTCTCATATGCAACAAGCTCCTTCAATCATGCAACCTTCTCGGTCCATTGATATTGATCTTACTTGCTCTTTACCGTTGAGTCGGTCCATCGGCGCCAAGTCTTGTTCAAGCTTCACCATCGTAATGGTCCTTCACTTCAAAGCCCTGACTTGCCCTTCACACATTCAAACGGTCCATCAAGCCAAGTCTTGTCTTGATCTTTACCATCTCGGTTGCATATATACCTGTGGACTAATCCTTTGTATCTCAACCATAAACATATTAGTTCACCTAAAGTTATCACCCAATTATCAAAACCAAACTAGAGACTTTCACATGCGCGCGAGCAGCTGCTCCGTCATTTCTCGGCCGCGGGACCCATTCCTTTTGTGTGTGGTCCGGCGTGGTGCCCCTTATTTCCTATTTCTTGCTCAACTTTCCTAATTTCACGTGTTTTCCTTAGGCGGTTCGAACATGGGATGGCTGTCCGTGGATCCCGCTGGATGGAATGCAAGAAATTAGCTAACTGATATTCAGAGTCTTGCACGGAAGGAATTAATGTGGGATCGAAAAAAAAGGAAGGAATTAATGTGAAGTAATTTGATTTACGGTTGATTAAAGAGTTTGCTATTGTTTTGGAAACTTGCCGGCGCTCGGGTGCCTCGCCGGCATGTGCATGGTGCCCCTCGTCGCCCCCTCGCAGGCTCGCGCACGAGCAGCCGTTCCGCCGCGGCCTCACCGGCGCGTGCGAGCAGCTGCTCCGTCGCTCCCTCTCCGGCGCCTGGCTGCCTCGCCAGCAAGCTAGTGAAGTCCGGGGTGGCCTCTAAAGCCATGGATGGGTGCTGAAGGTTGAAGACAAATCTGACAAGCGAGTCTCACGTGTAACTGATGTGAATAAGATTAGACCACCTGGAAGGGAGGGACAGTAACGTCTTTTCTCATGCCCCGAACAGTGGAAACAACCCCTGAAATTTTAGAAATAGAGAAAATCCTGAGATGGTCAAATTTCAAAACAATTCACACGAACTAGGTCATATTTCAAAAGGTCGACGAATTACGGGTCATATTCTGTGAGGCATGCGAATAACGGGTCATATATTGAAATTTCTCTGCTAGAACAGACATCTATTTACCATAAAAAACGTCCTAGATAGGTTTTGAAGGTCTAGTGAGCTAGGGAGGTTGTGTAAATATGATTCTTTCATGTTTTTGTCAGAAACTGAAACAAACAACAGAGTTGTTAAGCTGGTTTTTAAAAAACTGAAAAGCTGTTTTGCTTTTCTGACTTTTTATGTGTTGAGAAGCTAAAAATCTATTACAAATTCAATTGCAAAAATTCAAAAGCCAGAAAACCAGCTTTTGACCTAAAAGCCTAAAAGTTGTAGCTCATACAAATAGTCTCTTTAAGTATTTGGATACTACATGAACTAAGTATGTCCAGTCACTACCAAGTTTTTTTTTATGTTATTACATGCAATTTTCTGATTCGTAGGTGGAGATGGGATAATGCAACTGCTTAAGGCATTTGTGCTGCCTGAGCCTTTCCTGGCGCCCTGGTTCTGTTACTTTCTTAATTCTGTTACTTTCTTAATTCCTCGTGTGCACTACGCATAAACAATCACTGGCAATAAGAAATACTACAAGTTCGAACAACCATGTTTCCCAGATTATTTGCTGACCACTCCAAATAATGCCTGATCCCACAATTGATCAGCAACCGATTATTACCAAAGCATGGAGATACCAGGATATGTAGAGCCGCGGAGTAACTTGGCAAAGCAATTTTGCTCACTCTAATTTCATTAACAGAGTGAAGCGAACATTATGTATCTACAGCTCATCATGGGGTTTCGCCTTATCAGTGGTAGCAGCAGGTTGTTGATGCTCGAGTAGATAACGAGCTGCCAATGCCACTTGCGCAGCCGCACCATAGGGGAGGGCTTCTTCGTTGATGGTGAAGTAGGGGGAGTGATGGGGCGCCTGCGGTCCACGAGTCTCGTTGTACATGCCCACGAAGTAGTAGTATGTCGAGGGGATCGCCTCGGCATAGAACGAGAAGTCCTCAGCGCCCATTAGTGGTTGTCTGTCTCTCACGTTCCTCGGCCCAACCATCTCGCTGGCCACATTCACGAAGAAATCATGGAGCTCAGGGCTGTTGATGGTTGGGGGGGAAGAAAGGGCGGTCCTTGCTGAGGAAGTCCACGCTAGCGCTGCAGCGCTGCACGGATGCTTGAGACACAATCACCTGAGACATGAAAAACAAAGTAGCTGAGGGCATCTATCCTCTGCAGGACAATCCACAGTGAAAATTATATATATAAGAGGTTTATAACTCTGAATACAGCTGGGAACTCAGTGCAGGTGTCAAGAGTTCTGACCATTGTCCCTTCTACAAACCTACCAACCCATAATAACTATGAGGAAACTGGTTTTGTAAGTTCAATAATACCATTACCAAGGTGAAAGCTACAAGTCTACAGCTATATCTGTAGTTTTCATTAAAAGTAAAATTTGAAAGAAAAAAATATTACAAGTACTCAAACAGGTTACATGTGGTTCTGTATCCATGCAACTTTCCAAAAATTGAGTTTATTCATGAGAACAAGTGTCAGGAACTGTTCTTGTGCTCAAAATGACAGTAGTACAATCTAAAACAAAAGCAGAATAACAGAATGCACCAATTATTAAATGTGCATCAGCTTATTCGTTTACAATATACTCTTGGTACAGTATATATTTAAATTATGTGACAGCACATAGGATGTCGTGCCAGTGCCACTTGCAGGTATCCACTTCTCTAAAGCTATAGATGAAATTCACAGATCAATCTATTTAAAATTACTATTGTAGTTAGGTACAGTGACTGATTATCTTAACAGCAACTTCAAGTAGCCATATATTGAACGCAATTTTGAATCCTTTATTTCCGTCTTTGAGAATCTAATCGCAGAAAATAATTAAGAATTGACTACTGAAAGAGTAACACAAAGTTCCCAAACAAATGCTCTTACCTCTTCAATTCGCTGCTTCAATTGATTAAAACTCTCTTTCAGAAAAGCTCGGAAGGTGCCACCTATAGTAACTGAATCAGGGATCACATTGAAGGCTCCACCTCCTTGAAACTTTCCAACTGTTACAACCTGCAGAACACAGCAAAGATCCAAATAAAAAAAATCATGAAGTGGACTTACTGGAGTGTAAATAAGGAGGTTTCTAAAAAACGTGTAAATAAGGATAAATTGCCAAAGGTTCATCATAACAAAAGTACAATAGTCAGTGCACTGACAAAATGATGGGAACCTGGGAGTAATGTATTGAATAAAAAATGTATAATTCTTGTGATGCAAAATCATTTTTGCATATGAAACTACAATTTCTATGTTGAACAATTTAAGAGTTTAGAACTTAAGTTTTGAACAGTACATAGCAATGTATAAGAAATACTCTGTGCTGCCTAGCTATAACAAGTCCAGGAAAATTCAGGCTGCCCTCCTTGGTAATTTCCATGTTAGGACCAGGATAAAAAGTTCAACAAGATCTTGACGAACTTCAAACAGATCTCGCAACACATGGCAGAATAATTTTATATAGTTGGTTCTATTCTGGTACTGTAATTTAGACCAACAGCAACAGGAGAGTACAGGACATAGCTGCTATGGAAGGGAACTATGTAGATCATAAAAATGGATATAGACAATGTCAATCAACAAATTGCTTCCATGCTTGGAAATTTATGGCATATAAGAACAAATTAAGTCAGCCAAGGATAGGGACGGTACCTGTGAGTCCAAGGGATCAGCTTCTCGGGAAACAAGTTGCTGAAGGCTCACAATAACATTTGAGGCAGCCAATATCGGATCTATAGTGTGATGAGGAAGTGCAGCATGCCCTCCCTTTCCACTTATTACGGCCTCAAAGAATCCACTCCCAGCCATAATAGGCCCTGGTCTGGATGCCAGTACACCAATAGGCACAGAATCAGCTATATGAAGCCCAAAAATGGCATCTATGTTTTCCAGAGCTCCAGCTTCTATCATTTTCTGGGCCCCAGCGCCACCTTCCTCAGCTGGTTGAAAAACAAGAACCGCTGTACCCTACATTAAGAAACAAAATTTATAACCATAGAAAACTCAAGGGCGATTAAAATTCAAAGATTACAAGACAGTTCATATAACTGATATGGAGGCAACTGAACTAAGTGATTTAATCATCGTTTGAGAAAAATAAAACTAAGCAATTTAATAAGAAGATTTCTCATGTGTACTTCTAGGATTAGTTGTGTGCTTCCTAAACATAATTACTTAAACCAATATTGGCTCACTAAATGTGGATGCATGCTTTCCCTACAAATAGAAACATAAGCAATTGATTAAAAGCATCTATTGTAACAAATAAAAAGGCAGAGAAAGAGTGATGTATTGCATTTCATAGATGTACACCTGAGACAAAAACAATGATTTCCCTAGACTAAAAGAAGCTACCTCTTACAAATATAGCATCCATTCTAAGTTATTAAAAATATAAGGAAGCTACCAGTAGGTAATATTATGATGCACTCTGTAGTCTTGGGATCATGACATTAAAAAGTAAAATTGGGTAAGAACTACTAGATGAGATATTTCTTTTTAAACAAACAAAAACTCGAAATAAAAAAATAGAGTCTTCATCTTTATCATTTTCCCAAATCTACAAAGGATTGAGAACATGTAGCTTAATGCAATGAAAGCAAGTTAAGGATTGCAATATACAAATGTTAAACATCTTATATAGTTTTTAAGGCTATTCTATCATTATCTAATCTTTTTTTTTTTGTGAACACTATCGTTATCTAATCAACAAATCTCTCTTATCATTGTCACAAATACAGAACAGGTGGAAGGTAAACCATCAAAATTAATATATACCACTAAAAACAATACATAAAATCAAACAGACATCCACGGTTGCCAAAATGAAGGATTGGACATCCAAATAACTATTGCTAATACTCATACTTTTAACAATCAATGATTTATCCATATATAAATTTATTCAGATATCTCACTCAAAGTTTGAAGAGAGAATCTCAATTATTTCAAAAATTTTCATTGTATAGTGAGAAATTCCAATTGCTTTATATACATAAAAATATTTTAACCAACCTTCAACTCATCACGATGCTCCTGAAGAATCTTAGCAGATCCCAACAGCATAGCGACATGTGCATCATGTCCACATCCATGCATCTTCCCGGGAACTTTGCTCTTGTGTTCCCATTCCACACTTTCCTGTAAAACAGGAGATCAATTTTTACTGAGCAGATGTAGTTTACCGTAATTAAATTATCAAGAAAAATAATTGAAATTGGTCCTACAAGAATATTTAATTTTGGAGATTAGCACATTGAGAAGCAACTCTCAACATGTAATCAATTCAACCTGTACGAAATATGGACCTATGACACCAGAAAAATACATACAGAACATATCAATAGCAGGCTGTTCGAGAGCTGGTAAAACAAAAAAGAAAGAAGGTATTGATTTTCACATTCACCAAGAGAAGAGATCATGCTCATGTGCACAATAAATTCAATTGTATCAATCAGGTTCAAGAAGAACAAAATAATTATGGAATACACACAAATTACATATTTGGCTTGTCAATCACCACCTGGAATAGGACTGTCACAGGTACACTAGGCAGCCCATGTGATTCATTTCAGTTAAGAAGCCAAAGTTCTTTTTGCTGTATGTTCCTAATCAGGAAGGGCAGCCAGGGAACTACCAGGCGTAGGTGCAGACCTGTTCCTCCCTTTTCTTACCAGTGACCAGGATGTCTGCCATGAATGAATGAACTATACATACGCATACTCGATACTTGAATAGATCATTTCCATATCGCACGGGCTGGCCTCGATGGTATTTAGTCCTTAATTTCAATGGATAATGAATTCTAAAAAAATAAATCAATGAGCAACTTTTTAGCATTCTGGTGACCACAATTTCTTGGAATCCCTGGCGTTCCCGTTCCCTTGACTAAGTCAAATTTAGTTTTGTGGCCACTGGAACTCTGAAAGTGGGAGTACGCAGGTCGTTTTTTATAATCCAAGGTCGCGGTTGAAACAGAAACGGAATCCGCAGCGGAATCAAGAAGCAGAGGAAGAGCAGCCAATTGCCAGCGTAAGAAGAAGAAGAAGAAGAGCGGTTACAGTTCACAGACCTGCAGGGGCAGCGCGTCCATGTCCGCCCGTAGAGCGACGAAGGGCGGGCCGCCGGTGCCGACCGTGGCCACGACGCCGGTGACGGCGAAGGGGTGCCTGTAGGGGATCCCCAGCGCGTCGAGCTCCCGGCGCACGAGCTCGCTGGTCTGGAACTCCTCGTACCCCAGCTCCGGGTTCTCGTGGATCCGCCGCCGCACCCCGACCATCCAGTCCAAGAACGCCGGCTCCTTGGACCGGCGCAGGAGCTCCGCCGGGTCCAGCAGCGCCCCCGCCGCTAGGGACGGGCATGCCGCGGCGGCGAGGACGGCGAGGAGGGCAAGGAGAAGAGGCGGCGCCGCGGCGGCCATGGGTTGTTGGTATTGGGCTCGGGCGGGTCTTCTGGTTCGCCGACGAGGAGGAAGGAATCAAGGGGGAATCAGGTGAGACAGCGAGACACGACAGTGAGCCGGCCTTGCTTTTGACGGCAGCTAGGCAAATCGCGCACGAGGTTGGCGCCTGGACCCTTTTTATTTTGGTCACGATTTTTTTCTTGGCTTTTCCAAATTCATTCATTAATAATGCACGGGGGCACGGGCGTGTGCGATCATTATTTCTGCTTTTGATTGTCTGGGCATCTCGGGTAGTCTTTTGTTTCAGGACGTTTACGACTCTTGGTTGTACTGATGGAATGTGTCGTTACGAGTCTCTGAGATCCGTGCAAGTGGAATAGTAGAACGGCTGGTTCTTGTCGTTCAGCCATTTGCAGCAACGTCATGGTCCAGTGGCCTTTGCATAGTAGTTGGGCACCTCTCAACAGGTGCGCTTTTGAGCGTCGTCCATCTCTGCACAACTAGAGCTGGAACCCACTAAACTTTTTTCTCGTAGGAAAAAGTTTGTCGCCACAGATACTTTAATCCTGGTGAAAGAACAGTAACGGGTCTGCTGCCAAAACTTATAGACACTGTTTACGATAGTAATGGTATACTGTTTTTTAACGGGTTTGTAACTGTTTCATAATGGATTATACTGTTTCTTAACGGATTTATTACTGTTTCATGACGGGTTTATACTGTTTCTTAACGGGCTTGTTACCATTTTATAATGGATTATATTGTTCCTTAATGGGTTTATTACTGTTACATAACGAGTTTACACTGTTCCTTAACGGATTTGTTATTATTTCATATCGGGTTTACTATGCCCCTACCGGGTTTGGTTACTGTTTACAGACGGATTTTTTCCCCTTTTTCCCTTTCCTCCCCCCTCTTCCCCCCTCTTCTCGTCCCGCCTGCGCGCAGCGCGGGCCCCTCTAGTTATATATATAGGATGGCGGTGTAGAAGTAGAATAGAACCCAATACTAGCGTTCTTGTAAGACCTTGTTCTTGCTCAAACAATCGAATCAAGTAACGTTGTTGATGAATGTATTATCTTTTTACCCTCTTTTTTAACGCTGAGTTTGTTTTTCTTCTCTCGTATAAATTTGCATGAGCACCGCAAAGGTTGAACAATTAGAGAATTTCGGTTATGTCTTTAGCTAAATTTTACATAATTGTGTTCTCGTGAGAGGTATTATTTTTTCGTGTAACTAATTAATGAAGTCCCGGATACATACATTTGAAACCTATTATAACCATGTTTATTCAGACGTACGACCAATAACAACTTTATTCTCTAACCAATAGTTACATGGTAG
Source organism: Bothriochloa decipiens (assembly GCA_023333625.1). Lineage (NCBI taxonomy): Eukaryota > Viridiplantae > Streptophyta > Magnoliopsida > Poales > Poaceae > Bothriochloa > Bothriochloa decipiens. The sequence continues at coordinate 30,123 of JALGXP010000253.1, read as the reverse complement.
CCGAGCTAATTAGGGTAGCTAACATCGATAGGCATTTATGCTAGATTACTAGATTGTAGATACTAGCCATTGAGTTTGTATCATTATTGTTGGAGGTGAGTTCTTCTAACTGTATAACGGTAAGCTATGAATTGGTTACATAGGACGCACGTGTGGGTTGCAACAATATGGAAAGCAAAGAAAAAAGGAACAATTCACTTTTTTAAATTATGTAGATATATGACGCTTTCGAACAAAATGTAGATATATGGACATTATCGTAACCAATGTGAGTTTTTGATGAACAAAGATACTCTCTCCGTCTCAAAATAGATGTCATTCTCGTTTTTTAAGAAGTCAATATTTTTAAAATACCGGCAATTATATGTTAAAATATATAAATATTTATGCTAAGTAATTAATATCATCGAAAAGATGTTTAAGTCTAGTTTTTTAATAAATTTATTTAGAGATATAAAATTACACGTATTTTCTATAAATTTAGTTAAAATTGAGAAAGTTTGACCGACATGTTTCCTATAACGTCATTCTTTCCGGGACGGAGGGAGCAATGACAATTGAGCGCGGCTACCTGTGCACATGCCGGTAAGTGTCGAAATACCACGCGTGACCTCACTGTCGCTACATCTTAACACCTACGTGGCAACTGGTGACCTGTCGCCTCATCGCCCTCCGTCCGCCTCCGCCCATGGCAACATGTAGCCTGTGTCAACTAGTCGCGGATGAGCATCCTATCACCATCAAAATACCGCCTCATTATGTTATCACAGCCGGCGGTGCTTTGTAGCCTTGCACACTCTATCTTTGGGGCAGCTTGCAGATTAATTTGGGCCTGCCAAACATCAAGTAATATCGATTGGTTCTCAGAAGCTCTCTCGAATCTTGCTCGAAGGCATATACAGAGACACCATGAGCACGAAGCTTACTATAGGTCTTTCGAAAAATTATTATACTGCAGATCGATTGTCCCAGGATTGCTGTACCAGATCCACTATTATCTTTTCTACCCAGCGTTTATTTACGAGAAAACAAAGAAATTCGTTTCGTTTCAAAAAATAAAAAGAAAAGTACAATGGAAAAGTACCGACGTAAGTCCGTGTACTCCGACTACTCGTGTCATTCCCCATTTTCTTCCTTCCTTCGCCTCGACTCCTCCCGACGCGATCGCTCCACAGAAAAATTTCGAGGGTTTAGCCAGACGGCGACTGGGATCGAGATCGGGGCGACATGAGCGAGGTGTTCGAGGGCTACGAGCGCCAGTACTGCGAGGCGTCCGCCTCCCTCACCCGCAAATGCACCGCCGCCGCCGCCCTACAGGGAGGTAATCCTGCTGCTCTGCCAAATCTCTTCGTTTCCTAGAAGCAACCTCAATCTCGGCAGGCTCTCCCTCCGAACCGTTTCTTGATTGGTTTTTTGGCCGCGCAGAGATGCTGAAGCAAAAGGCGGGGGAGATCCAATCCGGCATCGATGGCGCTGAGGCACTGGTATCCCTTGGCCCCTCCTTTGTTGTTTTATTAAAACAGAGGCAAATAGCCGCTTCGTTCTTGTTACCCAGTAGCAGAAGGAAGGATGCACCACCCTCACAAAATCGCACTGAATTTGGTTTTGGAATTATATTCAGCTGTAGGGAGAGAAAAAAAAAAGAAACAAGGAATGATCCTTCTTTAGAGCTGTATTTTGTATTGACCACGGAAGAATTTCAATTCTAAGGATCACATAATTGTGTAAATCTAGGGACGTTTCCTTCTTATAGGATCAGGCTAGCAGTGATCAAATGAAAGTTTTCTTATGTGGCGCAAGACATGTATTGTATGTTGGTAATGTTGTTTTTGTTTTCAGATAAGGAAGATGGATCTCGAAGCAAGGAACCTCCAACCAAGCATTAGAGCTGGGCTCCTAGCAAAGATCAGGGAGTACAAGTCAGATCTTAGTAACCTCAAGGGAGCGCTGAAGAGGATTACCAGTGGTAATGCACAGCAGGGGGCGAGGGAGGAGTTGTTGGAGGCAGGAATGGCAGATGCATTGGGGGTATGTTACCTTTTCTGGATTCATGAATCATTCTCATCTGGAGTGAATCATACTCTTTTTGGTTTGTTAACAAGGTTGCGCAAGGCATGTCTATATCTGAACCACCATTTTCTCTTGGTTATTTGTTAGAGATGACACATAAACATACTTGTTTGGTTGGTGTCAATTTGGCTTAACTTTTGGAATTATAGCTCTATATGATCAGGATACAAGTGTCTATGTCTCCTTTCAGCATTGCAGTGAGTGAAAGCATTGAACCTTCCAAATTACAGATGTGGAGCTAGTTTGGACAAAAGCAATGCCTTGTATGAGTAGCTAATGTCAGGATGTGCTCTTTGGTTGTTTTTTGGTCTTATAGTGAATGAATTCACATTGTATCATATAGAACATACTCTGAATGGCGAAGCACATGTTTTCTCATGCTGTTCATCAAAAATATCAGTCAATTTTTCTTGAAGCAGCTCTATACCAATTTAGAAAATTCTGAAGCCTGTAGCATGGATAAGCCAAAGCTATCAATAATGTCTGCAAAGTGATAGTAATGTGTCCTGCATGCTATGGCATATGCTGTCCAGAATCCATATTGGCTAGGGTCTAGCCATATCAATCTGGCAACATTCATATTCTGATGTAGTATGAGCCCCCTTGTCCTTTTGCTAGCACATATTTCTGATTCATCGTCAATCTTAGATTTGTTTATTTGCTAGTTACATGGGTTTATCCTTCAACCAGAAAATAAAAAGTTGACGGTCTCCATGAGAGTAACGTTATTTTTTATGACCACACAGGTTTCTGCTGATCAAAGGTCAAGATTACTTAGGGCAACCGAGAGACAGAACCAAACAACTAATAGGCTCAGAGATAGCCATAAAACTATGCTGGAGACTGAAGATCTTGGTGTCTCCATCTTGCATGACCTGAATCAACAGCGCCAATCTCTCTTGCGTGCTCATGATGTAGTAAGTATCTGTTTTCCTAATTCTACCGGTTTGAACTAATTGTTTTGGTTTTGTGTGCCATTTGGTTTTGTTTTAAATTAAATTATCTTAAACCTCCATTCCTATGCAATTTGTTGAAAGGAAATCACTCACAAGTCGCAAGTTTCTCTCTACCTTATTCTGTTTCAGATTAGATGAAATGTAGCTTTCCGTCTACTGTTTAAAAAATGTTATGCATACAAGTTTCTGTGTCGATAATAATGTTTATTATACCTTTTGATGTCAGCAAACATTAAAGGAGATGGTGTAGACCCTGACCTACTTTTCGTCAACAGTTATTTTTTCCTGGTTATCTGTAGTATCTACACTGGCTGAGTTTTAATGACTCTTTAATAACTCTTAAAATGTTTTTCGATTACTTGTCATACATAGATTTACTTTTAATTCCATAGAGTTCCCACATTTCCATTTTTATATTATTCGTGACTGATGTAATTGACAAGCTTTGCACATGTTCATTATGCACCTATTTTCACATGCCTAAAGATATCCATACCACTGTGGGGGCACATGCCTGAAACACTGAGCCCACTATCAATATGGAGAGAGCTTTAGAGTAATTAATTGCTGAGTGCGGATGACTTGCATAGATAATAGATAGATTTTTTTAGATAAATAGATAATAGATAGATGGATATCAATATAAACTTATTATTAATTGAACCAGACGTCACCAAGTTTGTATGGTTATCAGATCATCTAATGCATCAACTTGGATTAGAAGAACACAACATAGCTTGTTCTTCAATAACAACTCGTAGTCCATAGTTTAAGTTCAAACAAATATGGGCGATAGTTGATGCTAGAGTCCATGCTGCCATGCATCGGTTAAATTAAATATAATAACTGGTATCCACAATTACCAACATGTGGTTGTCTGTTTTGTTCAAATCTCCTGTTCCTATTTAACCACTGCTGTGTAATGCAGTTGGATGAGGTGGATACCAACGTTGGCAAGAGCAGGAGGATCATTGGAGGCATGATGAGGAGAATGGATAGAAACAAGTGGATCATCGGTCTCATCATAGCAGTCCTTGTCCTGGCTATCCTCGTGATTTTGTATCTGAAGTTCATGCACTAGGGGATCGCCTTGCATTGGACAGTAGTTTTCTACTGCGACCAGGACGAAGCGGAAAGCAGTTATGTGTGGGATTTTTTTTTTTTGCTTCTATCTACATTTTATGATTGTTTTCCTTTTTATTTTTCTATTTATTTTTAGATAATATTTCTGTGGGGTGTGCTTGTATGGTATCAAAAGTTGTGCGAGGAAAAAAAAGATCAGGCCATGAGGCAGAGTTTTGTATATCTGATTGGTTTATGTTTAAAAGAAAAACTGAACAAATAGGCCATGAGGCTGCTTATGGTATTTGGGAATTTTGCTGCCCCCGATAATAAAGAGGTCGGGTGAAAGTGGAAGCCTCATCTTAACAATTTTTATTTTTATATATTTGAGAGATCCCTGGATTTTTTGGTGTTTCGCTTTTGTGGCATTTGCGTTCAGCTTAGTACGGGGCGTATGTGGTATACTCCCTTATAGACCTAAAAATGTTGAGTTATCCTATCAATTCTAGTTCGCACATATTGTATGATAAAGCGCCTAGTACTACGTAGTGGAAGCTTTGTAAATTGTGCTCAAACTATATACATGCTACGAATTGAAGTATATTAAAAAAAAAACTTATGTGACCAATTTAAAGATTTTATGATTTAGTTATGTTAGTCTATTTTGTTTTAGATTCTCTGCTGTTACCATGAATTTCGGCGGATGGGAACACCATGTGATGGTTGACTTTCCGTTTTTCCAGGTGTGAACACGTACAGGCTCGCAGCCAGCAGCACCGATACATGCATGTGCTTCATTGCCAGGATCAAGTACTAAAATCACTGCATGGATTGTCCATCGCCCTTTCAATGCAAGTTTGTTTTTTTACGAGAAACACGTATATATTATATTATCACAATAGTCAAATTACATGGAGGTCCTCAAAAGAAAATAATTTTATAATATAGCCCTGGATATGAAGAGGAAGAAGGCAGCGTTGTCCATGGCGTCGGTGGCAACGAAGCTGCGGGCGGAGGGTCGCAGGGGCGTCGAAGACGCATACACCCGGGTGGATTGACCGCGCAGAACGTCGGTTGAAGGCGGACCGGTCGAACCGTCGAATCACAAGCACACCGGCGACCGATTGATTTATTTGAAGTCGTCGCCGGAGGTTGAAGAAGAGGCTTGAACCGGGATCCCAGGGGGAGGCAGCACCATCGGACGAATACCAGGAGAGAGGCCACCTTATTGCCGAAGAGCACATTAGGATCGGAGGCTGCTATGAAGAGGAAGTGGGCGGCTGGGTGGAGTCAAAGAGCGCAGATGGCGTGACCGGGGCGAGGAGGAGCAGAGCAGCGGTACCACGGATCAGATTCACCCAATAGGGGACTCGAGCCATAGGCACAGCTGTAACACCTCTGGTGTTATATTAACTAAAACATGCCATGTCATCATATGCACTGCAATGCATTCATGTTTAAGTCAACCTTAATTTGCATCAACTAAAACAAATTTACATTTCATAGGTTGATTGAGCTTCTGTAATGTTTGGTCACATGAAATAATAAAACCCTATTTTTGAATGTCATCGCAAATGCTTAGTTTATACTCTATGTACTTGAGATGTAAACTGTGTTTACACTAGTATCAAGCATAGTGTATAAGTCTAAGTCCACTCCTAAAAATGATTTCCATATTTGAAATTTAATTTGGATTCCAAAGCTTATTTCTAAGCCTGGCAATTCAAATTTCAATTCAAATTGGAAATGCTATAAAAGGTTTTTCAAAAGTCAACTTGGTAAACCAAGGGTGTCATTGGGTCAATGACCTAAAAGTGTCCTTGGATGATGTTTGTGATCACTAATAACCAACCAATTAAGTTAGAAACCAAATTGAGTTTAAATTCTATTTCAAAAACCATTTCTTTTTAAACCTAGATTTATCCCCTTTATTCTAATTCAAAATCTATAAGAAATTTGGAGATACTTTAAAAAGACAGTTTGTAGATCTTGACAGGAGCTACAAAGTTGGTATATAAAGTTTTTCAAGTTTCCAAAAAGAATTTTAAATTAATTTGAAAATACAGTTTCCAGCATTTATCCCCTTTTGATTTTAAAGTTATAATTCAAAAATTATGCATCATCTGAGAAAACCTTGTATATGAAAAATGTTTGGTTTGACAAACTCAACATTTCATAGTTTTGAAGATTTTCAAGTTTTATTGAAAAATCAAAAGTAATTTCAAATGTTTATTTCTAGGGTTTTATCCCCTTTCCAAATCTGAATACAAATTTCAAAATCTAAATAGAATTTGAGAATGCTAGTTAAAGGAAAAGTGTAGCTCTTGAAAAGTTATGCAAATGATATTTTTGGAGATTTTCAAGTTCTTATACAAATTTTGAAGTAATTTATATTTTAAACCGAATGGCATTTCTGTAATTTCTACGAACAGTACCTAACCCTATCGGCGCCCGCCATGGCCGGCTTCTCATCGCGCGCCGCCGTCCACCGCCGCACCTTCCCGGCCAACCGAGCGCTCTCGGACGCGAGAGACTTCATCGTCGTCGTGTCACCTGCTCCTTCATCGACTTCATGCTATAAATAGCAGTCGGCCGACGCCGTTCTTCTTCTTTCTTCCTCCCGCCACCGTCGCCGACGACCTCGCTCCGCCGCCGAAATTCGCCGTCGACGCTCCACCTCTATCCAATTGCTCTCGCCCAAAGCTCCGCCACTTCCTCACGGTCCGTTTGAGCCAGTTCGTGCTTGCTCTTATCACCCGAGTTGCCCGCACGCAGCCTTCTTCTTCGCGGCCGGTCAGCCGAGCCGCCGCGCCATCTCCGCCGTTTGCCGTCGCCGGAGGTGTAAATATTTTACCTTTAACCCTGCAATTGTGTTCTCTGTGTCGTCCTGCATCTGATGCGCACCTTAGTTTGAGCAGCGCATTGCCGGAGGCCGTCGTGACGCCGTCTTGCCATCGGAGCGCCGCCGCCGCCATCACCGCCGTCGACCGCCGCTCAACCCAGCCACCCCGAACCTCCATTAACGTGCGCATCAGCGCCGTGGTGAGCTCCTGCATCTATCCGTGCCATCAATTTCACTCATCCTGCACCGTAGCAGCCGGCCACCGTGGCTCGCCGCCGGCATAGCCATGCCGCTCCGCCGCGCGCGTTGCCGTTCTGTCCAGAGACCGAGAGCGACCTTCATGTAGTTGCCAATCCTGTCCGTTTAGGTGCCCTGCGTAAGTTGATGTGGTCGCCGTCGCCGAAAATCGCTCCGGTGAGCGACGCCGCCGCGCCCAAGCTCCGCCGTGCCGCCATCGCCGCCGGCGTGGGTGCCGCCGCCGCTCCTTCGCGCCGTTAGCTAGCTTGTTGGACTCCCCGTGTCGAGGTGAGTCAGATGGACCAAGCCCGGTCACCGGAGACCTCGCCGACGGCGAGGAATCGGTGGTCAACCGCCGCGCCGCCGTCGGTCAGCGCGGAGTTACTGTGCCGATTTTCTTTTTCCATTTTCAGAAAATGATTTAAATGCTATTTTCTTTAAAAATTCATAGTAATACATATATAGCTCCAAAAATTCTAAAAATTTTTGTGAATGTTCCTTATGATGTTATCTACCTAGGAAAAATATGAAATGCCAAATTTGAGTACTTTTTGTATATGTTAAAATTAGCCCTTTTAATTGAAAAATGGACCTTCAATGATTTTTTAATAAATAAAATAATTAGCCTTTAATTCTGAAATTTGTTTTGCCATCTAATTAGGCTAAGAGCTTTCTAAAATAAAATTTTGGGTTTAATTTGATAACTTTAATTTTTATGCCTTTATTTAATGTTTTTAAATAATTAATTAACCCCTTTAGTTAAACTTAATCATTATAGGATTGGTTGACTTTGGGATTGATTGATGACCTTGGGTCATTAACCCTAATGACCTTTGGCACTTTAATTAATTGTTTGTGCTTACCTTAATTATGTCATTAGGGCTTAATTAATGTTATTTTATGTGTTTAATTAATTATAAAAATGGCGTAGTTAACCCTAATGAGTTATGTGAGCGAAGTTTTGTTAGCTTACAACTTTATCGTAAAGAGAAGTTGTACTCGACCCCTTAACCTGATCATACACTCATCAGGCATCATGTTTACTATTCCATCATGTTAAAGCATATTAATTATCGAGTAGTTTCCGTTAACGGAGAGTTAACGTTGTTGCCCAGACCCGAAGGACGAGCAGATTCAAGAGTCGGGAGTTGATCCAGAGTTTGATACCGTCTACCCCGAACATCAAGGCAAGCCCTGGATACATTTAAACCCTATTCTATTTATAAAAGTTTTACCGCTTCAGCTCTGATATGTTGCATTAAGTGATAGGAGTTGAGTGAAAACCCACAAATTGCATTACCTGTCTTATTTCCTTAATCCTTGTTACCTACTTGGAAGATGAGTAGTAATGCTTAGCCCTGCTTATTTATTTATTTGTTCAAAGGCAAAAGAATGAAAAAGATGAGATTGGCTTTATTGTTGGAATCTTGATGATAATAATAAATCGAGTCCGGACGGCGAACTTGCACTGGGAATGGAGTCCCTCTGTAGTGTTCTCGTCTGTTGATGCCCTAGGTCCCGTCCGTTGGTGAACTGGATGATATCGAGAATTTAGAAATCCACATGCATGAAGTGGTATACGGATGGTTGGAGCCGTGTATGCCATGGAGTGACCTAGCGTGGGGCCAGAGATCCCATCTGTGTCATAGTGTGTTTTACTGTGGGGTTTAAGTTCCCATGTATCTCGGTACGCTGGGCCGCAGAGCTCACGTGTATCATGTGGTGATATACGGCTGAGGTTGTTATCCCGGTATATCGGTGCACCTGGGGTGCTTCGGAGTTAAAGTCTCCGGTATGCTCAGTCACCTAGGTCCCAGCTGGGTATGAAAATGGATTTGAATCGCCGTTGCTTCTCGGAGAAGAAGACTCGATCGTTGTTCATCATCGTAGTAACAACTTGAACAAAAATTAAGGTTCAATAATGAAGTTGGTTGGTAATTGGAAGTAGTCTAAGCAACCTTCCCTTTTTGTAAAGCTTTTCTGCAAAACTTCTTATCTTCTACAGACCTTACCTTGTCCCTCTAGCCTACATCTCTTGAGTCTCTACCCTTTTTTTTTCGTTGGGTCAGTCTTGTTGAGTACTGTTGTACTCAGGGTTTGTTAAACCCTTGTTGCAGGTGAACCTCATGGGCAGGAGTGTTTTGCATCCTGTTGCATGACAGTCGTCGAGGAAAGCGACGACGAGTAAGCTGTTTAGCTCGTGGGCAGAGCTTTTGTTTAATATTGTAATCTACTGCTACTCCACTACTATTATGGTTTGTATAATTCAAACTTATGGTTGTAAACATTTGAAACTCAGAAGTTTGTAAACTTATGTTATGGTAAGTCTTTCGCTGTTTTACTTCGTTATATTTTATTTATATCAAACTGTTGTAATACTGCAATGTCTCTCTACAATGATTGATTCTGCTCGGAGAATCGTGGATGATTTGGGATTTACCCGATAGACTTTTTAAATTATATGGAACACAGTCATGGTTATTTGGAGTCTGTTTAGACAATAATCATGTGTGTGGGCCATATGATTTAGGAGGTTCTGCCACAACAGCTCTCCAATCAACCTCAATCCCGGACGGATCAGGGATGGTGGCATGGAAGCTCGAGCAGCCTGGAGGGGAGCAGGCGGAGATGGAGCTGCACGCGGGAGTTGATTTATTTATTTCGACTAACCTGAAATGCGGCAGCGTTGGCGAAGTGGGCCATGGCAAGCACGACGATGGCGACGACTCTAGGGTAGAACTTCCACATCGGGACTCTGGGAACTCTCAGCTAAGCTACTACTGGAAATTAGATACTACTAACTATCTATCTAGAGGGGCCCCCTCACCCAGCCCGCTCCACGCGAGGTCGCCGGAAGCAAGAGGGAGCGGGCCGGATGGCCTCCGCTCGGTGCTTCATGAAGAAGGAAGGTTGAGATGCGTGTTCGGCTTCTCAACTCCTTTCGACAATGCAAGTTAATTATTTTTGAACAGGGAAAAAAAGAAAAGAAGTGTGTGTGTGAGGTGGAACCAAAAATTATGATTATTGAGGGTTGGACAAATGTGATGACACTTTTAAGTGTGCAAAATATTTACATAAGTGTATGTCTTAGCATTTTTTACAATGTTTCATATACTTAGTATTCATAAAAATTCATAATAGTATGATAAAAAATGGGTGAATTAATGTATTGATGTGCTATAAATAAATTACCATATTTATAGGGTATTAAAATAGATTTACATGGCATTGGGGTTGGGGGGGGCAAAGGGCCCACTAGCCCCCTAGTTACGCCGCTATTTGTGCATCAAAAAGAAAAAAAAGAATGGTGGGTGTGAACCGGGCTTTGGGCTATGGGGCGTGGGAGCGGTGTACGATATGAGATCTCTCGACATCACATGAACTGATTTTTGAGCTCAATGAAGTAAATAGTGATGTTTTCCTTAGACGATAGCAGTGCGTAAAGGTAAGGCTGCCGCACCCACGGTTCCTCCGTCTTTACTTCACCTTTCTATCCCTCGGCTGAGAAGAGATGACAAGCATACAAAATATGGAAGGAATACTTTGCCTAGGCTTCGTAGTGCTTGGTATAAGAGATGGAGCCGGCATTATTGTGCCTGGTTACTAAGGATGGCAACGGATCGGGTTGAAATCGGGTGAAGTCTTCGTACACCCGAACCTAAAATCTGAAGTCAAAACCCGAACCCGAACCCAAAACTGATTCAGGTGGAATTTTATAACCAAAACGAAACCCGCGGATACCCAAAACCCGAACGGATATCCGAAACCCGAATAATTACCCGAAATCCACGGATATATACACATATTCACATATATATACACATATATTCATATATTTATATATACACACACATATATATTTTGGATATCCATTGGATATCCATGGGTGAAAAACCAAACCCGAACCCGATAGATTTTGGGTACCCGAACCCGAAAACCATGAGTGAAAAACCAGCCCTAAACCCTAACCCGTGGACCCAAAACCCGTGGATACCTGCCCCGAACCCGCCCCGCTGCCGTCCATACTGGTTACCAGCACAACGAGAGCGAAGCAGCAAGCCAACAGATCCAAGAACCACCACAGCGAGAGCGAGGCAAAACCACCATGGGAGAGGAGGCGTATTAGGAGCAGGCCGTGGTGGATGCAACCAAAGTCCACACGACAACTTGTGGGTTGGTCCCCTCCCTGGTGCTGCTCCTTTGCGCATCTCGGCACTAGTTTCCAGCCCACCAAGGTGGCAGTCGCTAGAATGATTCATTGAGATATCGATGGCTCCACTGCTTGGGATGGCCAGCCACGCGACCCTCTTCCTCCTCTTCGTACCCTTCGGTGGCCTAGCCTAGTTTTGGGCCATCTCGCGGCCTTCATGGTGGCGGGGCTTTTGGTCGAGGCCACACACGAGATCATGCTGCGTGTGGCCCATGCAGACTTGCCGTGATACTCTGTGATCTCGCATTGTCTGTGTAGTTATAGTATATCTGATGATTACTGTGCTTCTGGTTTTGTTCCCGCCAATAAGAATCATAAAGAAATAATCGCATGTACTCCGGACAGTACTTATGTAAATATGTCCTTATATGCATGCATGGGGGCTCAAGCCCCCTACTGTTACCATACCAGTGGAGTCGTCTGAAGCCCTCTTTAAATTTTAAGGTAGGAGGAGCTAAGAGAGCTCTAGGCATTCAACGAGTAGATGATTTTATACTTACTATTCTGTACTGATTGGTCACATCATAGCAGTCCTTGTCTTGGCTATCCTAGTGATTCTGTATTTCAAGTTCATGCACTAGAGGATTTTCTTGCATTGGACAGTAGTTATCTACTGTGGCCAGGATGAAGAGGAAGGCACGAAATTGAGATTTCATTTTGTCACTTCTATCTACATTTTGTGATTGTGTTTTTGTTTTTGAATTTCTATTTCTTTATAGATCATACTAGGAGTTTTCCTCAAAATAAAAATTCAATAAAATATTTGATTACATTATAGAGGAATATGTGATGAAACAAATAGCGTATGCAGATGACTTGTACGTTAATAGATTAATATTTATAGTATATCACATAATAGAGATGATATGAATATTTTTTTGTAATTAATATGGGATGACATGGTCTAGTGAGGAATGATATGAACACATTGCATGAAGAGATGGAACGTTTAGTGGATCACTTAGTGGGGAATGATGTGGATGCCTTGCACGAAGAAAGAAATCATCTAGTGGGTTTATCTTATACGCTAATAGATTAATATAATATATCACATACTAGAGATGACATAAACATTTTTTGTTATTAATATGGGATGACGTGAACTTCATGGAAAATGATATGAACACATTCATGAAGAGATAGAACATTTAGTGGATCACTTAGTGAAAAATAATGTGGACGCTTTGTATGAAGAGAGAAATCGTCTAGTGGGGTTTATATTTATAAGATTTATAGATTTCTGTGGGGGTGTGCTTGTACGGTATCGAATGTGTTGTGTGAGGAAAAGGCTATGACGCAGAGTTTTGTATATCTGTTTGGTTTCTATTAAAAAAAAGAAAAACTGAACGGATAGACAATGAAGTTGGCTCTTGCAAAATAAAAATCAATGTTCCTACTCACCCTGCAGGTAGAACTGACAATTCTCATTAGTTCGACTTAGCAAGCAGCAGCATTGTGTTTACGTTCAAAATCAAGAAAATAAATGGACTGTACATGTGCACCATGCTCCATCCCTAAACAAAATACAGTTAGAAAAAACATAAAAGCTGCACCCAGAAGGCCACTAAGACTGTTCTCTGAAGCATCATACTGCTGAGAAGTGAACGCGTGTCAAAACCAGCCGTCATCAGAAAGCTTGTCGCTTCATCCTGTCCATGGGCTTGTATCCTTGCTCCTTGCTGTTGCAATGGCAAATAAAGTGAAAAAAGAGGAGCAGATATGTTTATCAGTAACAACTATCAGTAACAGAAAGAACAGGATCTCTGCTATCGCGTCTCAAAGTTTAAGCAGGCCAATAAAATCAACCAAGAACAAAGCCATTTCAGCGTTGAGAAACTAAGCAAGTCCAGTTACCTCAACTTTCAGGCAAGCACGGCAGAGTATCCAATTATAAGAATGGCAAGATGAGCACTCCTTTCCTGTCAAATATTTGCCAAGGTATTGAGTGTTGACATGATCAGAGCTCCTGCCCAAGAAAAAGGAGCTTACTTGAGCTGTTTCCCGTCACATTCAACACGACTCGATCCATGGAAGAACCACCTGTGCCTTGCCGGTTCAAGGCTTCAACCTAACATGTAGCTGCGCAATAGGTCTAGCCTCCAAACTCTAAATTTGCAAACTATATGGTGACATACCAGTAACATATGTGTTTACATCCTATTTTCTGCATATTATCTAATTTGGTAATGGCCCAGACACAAGCCTTACCAAATCAATAGCACCAAAATCTAGCAGGACAGCATGCCGGAAACACACAGGAAGAAATTCCTACAACGTATAAATGTGTATGTACATTTTTATCTTGGGGTATAGAAAGAATGAAGTTGCTAAGTAAACATGAAAATGTGAACCATGTTATACCTGTTGCAGCAGCACTCATACGAGCCAATGAATCAACTAACCTGTAATCAGGAAATTTTAAGCAACTCTTTTGAGTCAAGCAGGAAGGACATAGAGACCTAAGCTAAATCATTTAGGATTAAAACATCAGTTTGCAGATCCACAAAAAATCATATCAGAATAGAGACATCTTAAACCAGTATAGCAAGACCCAATTCCTTTACCTGGGCACGAACTGGGAGAGAGGCATAAAGAATAGATTGCACCGGTTCTGACAAAAGAACAGGTGGTTCCAACATAGTTGGCAAACTACCGAAGGAAGCAACTTCCTTCGGTTCATGGCGCTCCAATACAGGTGCATCTGGTTCAGTATGAGTTACTGCCTCCCTGTCAATTTTAAGCTCTGCTCTAGCAAAGTGTGACATACGAGATTGTCATCCATACCTTGAGTAGCGTTCATCTGCTGCTGTTCCCACTACAAGCTTTGGCTATGCCAAAAATGGTCAATTAGCTCCTCAAATCCTTTGACAACAGCATCCTTCTCAACTATTACTCCCTGATTGTAACATCCCTAAAAATCCAAACACCAAAAATTACAACCAATAAATTTTTTTTTAAATTCCAATGAATGATGAGTGTCATATAGGAAACCCTCCCGTTGTTGCACAAGTAACATCTAATATTAGCATGAGTATTGCATTTATTTTTCAAAGTGTGATTTGCCTCTTGTTGATTTTATGTAATGAATTATAAAATCAACAACACCTTTATATCATATGGGTAAATATGTGTCACTAACCTTGGACATGGATCGAACATCACCATGAGACCCTAGGAGGACCACTAGGTGTATATCTTGATCACTAACATCTTATGCTAACATGATCATGACATATATAGTTTAATACTTGGAAAAGAAATAGAAAAGAGAATAAAAAATACAAAGAAAAAGAAAAGAAGAAAGCGGCCCAAAGCAGCCCAGGACAGCAAAGCGGCCCAGTCCGGCAGCCAGGCCAGCCTGCTGCCCCACTCCCCGCGCCAGCTCGAGCGGCCCAGGCCGCTGCCCCGCTCCCCGCGCCAGCTGCCCCACTTCCGCAGCCCTGCTGGCCAAGCGGCCCAGCAAGGCCACGCGCCCGCCGCGCCACTCGCCGCTGCGGCCCAGCTGGCCAAGCGGCCCAGCAAGGGCCTGCGCCTCCCTCTCTTGCTGCCGTCTGGGTCCCACCTGTCAGCCCTTCCCTTTCCATTTTTGCTCACCGAGCTGTCCCGTCCGCCGCGCCATTTCTGGCGAGGGCGCGCCTCCGCCGTCCGCCCATGCCGCGCCTGCGCAGATGCGCGCCACGCGCCCCACTGCGCACCACGCGAAGCCCTAACCCTACTCGGGAGCATGCCGTGGCCGTTCGATGGGCATCACCCATCTACGCCGTCCGCAGCCGCCCGCCATGGCCATAAAAGGAGGACCGCCCCGGTGTTAGGGTTTCCCGTGCCCGCGCAGCCTTTCTCATTCGCTGGCTACCACTTGCTCACTGCCTGAGGAGGAGTTGGAAGGGGAGGAGAAGGAGAAGGCAGGGGAGGAGCTGTCCGCCGAAGTAGAGCACCACCGACGCCGCCGTCCGTGCGTGCGCCGGAGGAGCCCCGGCGACCCCGACTCGCAGCACCAAGTGAAGCCGCCCTGGCCCTGCTTCCTCTACACCACGCAGCTACCCTAATTCCACCTCGTCAAGCCGTCAGACCACCACCAGAGCACTACGTGCAGGTGAGCTCACCTCCATGGCCGCAGCCGCGTTCTCCTCGTCTTGCTTCGGTAGAGATCACGCCGGCCGCACCTACATCCCTGCCTCATCATAGAACGCATGGTGCGCATGATTAGGGAGCTCGGCGATGCCACAGTGGGACGGGCACCTTTGCCCTGCCCTGGTCGCCGAGGCTCCATGGCCGCCGGAGCGCCGCCGTGGTCCTCGCGATCGCGCGCGCTCCGCCTAGCCCCCGCTAGCCTCGGTAGATAGAAAATGGAGGTCCCAGCTCCTCCAATCGAGAAGGCAAAGGCCAAGATGGAGCTCCAACGGGAGGAATCGCCACCGCTGCCGGGAACCGTCGTCCATCGTCCGCCTTGCCGTGAGCCGCACGGGCTAAATTGGGGCGTTTGCCATGTTCGCCTCGGTCACACAATGCCCGCGCGCGCGCCCGAGTCACCTCTACCGTGCCAGGATGCCCTGCCACCACGCCGCTGCCGCGCGCGCAGGTGAGCCTAGCCCTCGCGCGCGCACCACAACTCCACGACCACCTCCGCCTCGCTTCCGTGGTGCCCCAGCCGCAGTCTCGGCCGTCGAGCCGGCCGGCACCGCCGCGTCGCCTGCCGCCGGCGAGGTCCGGCTGTGCAGCCACAACACACGCGCGTGCGAGGAAGGAGAAGGGGATTTTCCCCTGAGTGTGGACCGGGTCCACCTGAGACCCGTGTGGGCTAGTGAGGGAGGGCCACGTGGACCCGTTCTCTGCGGTCCACCGTGAGCCGCTCCCACCGAGCCTCGAGCCACAGACTCGGCCCATTGGTTACCTAGTCCGCCACGTGGACCGTACGAGGGAGTGACACGTGTTCGGGCCGGGCCAGCCCAACCCAGCCCATATCTGGCCCTGTCTGAGCCCATCCAGGCCTAGTCCGGGCCCGGTCGACGTTGACCGTTGACTGGTCAACAGTTGACCATTGACCGGGTCCCACCTGTCATTGACCGTTGACCCGAGACCCACTTGTAAGCCACTATTTGACCTAGCCCCACACGTCAGTGCTGATATCAGCATGACATCAGCGCGACGTCAGCACTGCGCCCTTACTGCTGATCCCACAGTGCCACGTGGACCAATCAGAAGCTGCCACGTGTCGTGCTCTGGTTTTATCTTGTCCTTTTTCTTTTTAGAATATGATTTAATCTTGTAAAAATCATAACTTCTTCATACGAACTTCAAAAATTATGAACCAAGTATCTAAATTTTCATAAAAATAAGCTGTACGTCATAGGCTTATGTATGATTACATTTAGAGTTATTAGATTTTATTTGGTTCTTTATGATTGATCTATAGGGGTCGCTTCCACGACCATTATATCTCAATTTCAGTTTCTGCGAAGGAGTTGCCCGAGGAGAAGGACTAGGAGCACGCCAAGGACTTGAAGGAGGACTTGAGTTATAGCTATTCAGGTGCCACACCCTACCCAACCTCGTAAAATCCTATTACGCATATCATAATATCTAGTTTGCTAGTGCTTTATTTATGAATATTATGTGATGATAGGTTGCATGGTAGAATTTCTTGATGAGCCTTTACCTTGTCACAACCTTACCCTTGCACACCGCTGATAGGCTAGACGCATGCTTACTTACTTATGATGCTTTATTTCTAATACGCTTATATCTGTGATGTGATGCGTGGTGGAGAGTATGGATGGTATATGGTTAAGGCACGTGGTGCCACTTTACTCGGGGGGAGTGTTGCGTGTGTCTTGGGTGTGTGGTGAGGGTTTGAGTCAATCGGACAGTATTCTACGACAAGCCTTGAGGGCGAGTTTTGCCGGAGGGGTGTGTGTTATGGGCATCCTTATGAGAGGTATCTGTGGCGGATACATTATGAGGTATATGGTGATCCCATGGGTGAGAGCCTTCGTGGAGCGAAGCCCCGGGTAGGAGGTGCTATTTTAGTATGGACTGTTTTAGTCCCTATGAGAAGATAATCCTGTCTGATCCCCCTAAGAATTGATATCTCTTGAGAATCGGAACCTTGGGACCTACGTGCTCACCGCTCGTCCTTGAATGGGCGGGGGACGGATGTCTGACTAACTAGGGCGGTGCCACTACTATTAGGTTGTTAGCAGATGGTGTCGAGAGGTACGAGCGTTTAGGACCCACACCCTCCTTAAAGCCGCATAGTTACCTTGGTGGCCCGGGTAACCACGCCTCACAGTCTCAGTGTGCCGGTGGTATTTATCCGGGATGTCCCAGTACTGAGTGGTAGGGTGGCATCGCACCGGTTAGAAAGCAGCCGGAATCAGCCTAGGTGGAGCGCACCGCCGACGATGGTGATCTTGTGGTTATGGGAGTACACGCTCTGCAGAGTTTTAAATCTATATATAGTCCGCGGCCTCGGCATGGCCTTTTTCTCGACCTACGCTTCTCGGGAGTAGTGAGATGAGTCCTTCTATTCTCCCCCTGGTGTTACCCTTCCGGCTGTGAGCCGCTGAGACAGGCTCCGAGAGGGAGTTGGACCTGTCGACTGAGTGCGAGAGTGTGAGATGTGTGTGATGGTGATGGGATGGGATGGATAGGTGGATGAGATGGGTTAAAATTTGATGAACTATATTTATAATATTGGTCACTACTTGCATAGGAAATCACAGCCATATATTAGGCCTCTTTGATTGTATCCTTTGCATCCACCAAATACTACATAGCAAAAGCAAAGCATAGGGTTGCATCCACTAAATACTACATAGCAAAAGCAAAGCATAGGGTGAGAGATGTGGCCAGTACAAAACGTACTGAAAATTTGGATTTAGGTTTGGATGATGGCTTGTCGACGCCCCTGAAGGACGAAAGGTTTAGATGGTCTCGTGGCTACGCTCAAGATGGTGCAAGACGACGCTTTTGTAATATCCCTTCTATTTCCGTGGCTGTTCTGGATGTTAGATACTCTGATGATTCCGCCATGTGGCGATGTAATAATTTATGTAAACCCCTCTATTGTATCCTTTTATTCGATGTATGACTTTGTAATCAACTGATATCGGATAATTAATGATTTGACCTCCTGAGCTATAATTATATCCTTCATTCTGTGTATTTTCCCTTCGTGGAAAATTGAGGATGTTTCACTGCTAACCTGTACAATAACAATGACAGCAAAAGTAGTGTAATTAGGTGTACTCGAGTCACATGTTTGTACAATCTGTTTTTCATTTTTTTTGAGTTTTAATAAATGAATAATTGTTTGTTGAATATAAACCTAGCACAGCTGTAGCTGATTATAAGCTCTATGGTTTCTGTACTTTTCCTTTGCAACTACAACTTGAGAAACCCAGCCTAATAAATCAAGATGAACCCTATACAGTGCCTAACAAACAATGACTAATACTGCAACCAAGAGCAACAACTACTGAACTGTCACGGCCGATGTCTCACATTAGAGGCACATGACTCCCTTGGAAGGATAATCGAGCAGCTCCCGAGTCAAACAAGTAATATTCCTGATGGCGTCGCGATGGTGGGTGGGATGGCTGCGGAGTGCGCCGCGGTGTGCAGCTGCTTCCCCTGCGCGGTGGTGGAGCTCGTCGTGCTCACTTGCCGCCCTACCTCTCGAGCCGCGTCGCCGTCACCGTCAGCATTGCCCGTGCCCCAGTCGCCTTGTTTGTCCGCGACAACGCGCCCCGAGCCTGTTCCCGATCCACGTCGCACGCCGCCCCCGAGCCTGCGTTGAGTTGAGCTGAACGAGGTGCTTGTCTCTGGAATTTTTCCGCTCCTCGCCATTCAGTATATAGTTTCCTAAAATTGAGAGTTGAGACGTACGCTGAATCCTTGGTACGTTCGGCATGGCGAGCGTGATGTCGCTGGAAGCCTCAGTGGAGGCGACGCTGAGCACCCTGCGAGCGCAGGCGCCGCAGTGGAGGGCTCAGCCGTTCACCATCTTCCGCGTCCCCGCCTACGTCCGCGAGAGCAACCCGATCGCCTACGAGCCGCGCATGGTGTCCATCGGCCCCTACTACCACGGCGACGTCGCGCTCCGCGCCATGGAGGACCACAAGTGGCGCTACCTCCACGACCTGCTGTCCCGCAGCGCCGTCGTCAGCTCGTCCCTGCTGATCCAGGAGATGCGGTCCCTGGAGTCCCGCGCCCGCACGTGCTACAGCGAGCGGCCCGCCCAGCTGGACTCGGACGAGTTCGTCCGGATGCTCCTCCTGGACGGCTCCTTCATCCTCGAGTTCTTCTTCAAGTGGCACGACAAGATGGCCGACCCGCTCCGCGACGCCGCCTGGGGCTGCACGCTCATCACCAGCGACCTCCTCCTGCTGGAGAACCAGATCCCGTTCTTCGTCGTCGAGAGGCTATACAACGTCGTCGCGCAGGGCGGCGGCAACAGGAAGACCCTCTTCAATCTCTTCCTCGAGTACATCGGCATCAAGGACGGCGCCATGCCTTCCGACGCCTCTGAGATCCACCACCTCCTCCACCTGCTGTACGAGAGCGTGGTGCCCAAGCGGTCGCCGGCGGGGTCCTCGAGGGTGCGCGTGATACCGTGCGCCACGGAGATGAGGGCGGCGGGGGTGACCTTCGTGGCCCGGAGCTCGGCTCGGGGCATGTACGACTACGACGTGGAGTTCAACGCCGGCCGAGGCGTCATGGAGATCCCCGTGGTGGAGGTGGACGACATGAACAGGCCGGTCCTCATCAACCTCATCGCGTTCGAGCAGAGCCAGGGCGGGGAGGAGGCACGCATGGTCATGAGCTACGTGTCGCTCATGAGCATGCTGGTCCGCACGGCGGAGGACGTGGAGCTGCTCCGCCGGTGCGACATCCTGGTCAACCTGCTGGCCGACGACGAGGCGGCGGCGCGGTTCTTCAGCCACCTCGGCGACGGCAGTGCCATGAACTACAAGCGCCAGGTCTTCTCCGTGCTGTACCATGACGTCGACCGATACTGCGGCTCGTGGTGGCACAGGAACATGGCGGCGCTCAGGCGCGACTACTTCGGCACCCCCTGGTCCGTCATTTCCTTCTTCGTCGCTGGCCTTGCCGTGGTCCTCACCGCGACGCAGACCTACTTCACAGTATTTCCGCCATCGAGCTTCAACTAATTACAGATTTCATCATGTAATAAGCGTGCACTTCGATCAAAAATCTCAGTACATGCATACAGTATCGAGAATCGTCTGCCTAAACTTTAGGTAACTCAAATTTGAAACGCGTTGTTGTATTTCGAATTTTCGATCACCTCTTTCTTTCCAAGGAGAGGTGATGGTTTGAAATTATTAGTTAGTGATCGAGCTCCCATCATGCACTACTTTCCCATTGCAGTTGCAGACACCTTTTCTGAACCCGTGTCGCGTCCCTACCGCGCGCAACTTTGGTGGTTATATGGAGCCTGAGAGCCCACAAGTTGCACGATGGCGGTGACCTCAAAATGAACACGAGAAGATATTTTCCATGCTAATGGAGTTATGTCGTGTCGGATTAACGAGACATCTAATCATTGATGTCTAATCCTTGTAATAGGATAGCATGGTAGCTTGTCTTTGTTTCAAACTTTATTTAATCTTGCTAGCTGCTGGTACCCAGCATCTTAGTGTAACTGATATGCTTTCTTAAAAACACAGTTTAGTTTCACAGAGTAAGTTTAATAATATAGCCTGTCGCTGGAAGGGTCCTTACAGCCTATCTCTCAACCCACTCATATAATATTTAGCTTTTCAAATATAAATATACGATCTACTTGTCTCTCTCACATGTTGCATTGGTTCTTGTGTACAAGTAGACTATAAGCTTGCAGCCTATTTCTCTCCTCTCTTCTCCCTATCATCATTTAGCCTTCTTGCTGCCCACTATAATACTTGCTCTTAAAAAGTATATTTTCATGCTTTCTGCTAGATGAAGAAATCAATTATTAATGCTTTTTTTTTTGGTACATAACGTTTTCAGAACATAATGTTTTTATCGTTCTTATCAAAGCGTTGGATATCGTCATTTGAGCACAGCTTGGTTGTTTTGGTTATTGGTTATTTATTTGTTACGGCGGCATCTTTCCAAGTTTCCCGTGACAACGTGACCATCAGCTGTGTGAAGGTAGTCCATGTGTTACTTAATTGTATTTTTCAGTTGATTATTTGTTATTAACTTCATTTCAAATTATAAGATGTTTGATTTTTTTTACTTCAAGTTTGACATATTGCCTTTTTCAAAAAATTGTGCAATGAAAATATCATATGTTTTGTTGTGGTTTGCTTTATTAATAATTTTTCTTCAAAAATAACTTAAATTTGACCATATTTAAATAATTTTTCTGAATAAAATGAGAGTCAAACTTAGAGTTAAAAAATTAAACATTATATAATTTAAAATGGATGGAGTACAATACACATGTCTATCTATCAATAGTGGAGATAGTCATAACCACATAGGGGCACTGCACATATTATGTGTCTAATAGATGCGACTATGTATATATGGTACTAAAAAGAAAAACTGATTGTGGCAGAGTTTTGTATATCTGATTGGTTTCTATCTAAAGGAAAAACGGAACGGACAGAAATAATTAAGCATATTTGAGAATGTTGCTGCCGTTTTTTTCATGCCCGATAATAAGGTAGGGTGAAAGTGGAAGCTTCATTTTAAAAATTTTTATTTTTATTTTTATAGACATACACTTATATAATACTCAAAAGAAGCACAACAATATGCCCGGACAACTAAAATTTAGAAAATTTTATCGTTATCGTCGCAGGCATACTACTCATAATAAAATAAAGAAGTAGGAGCATCATGTGTTTGGTTTTCCAAAGAACGGGGCCGAACAAATTCGATGACACTTCTAAGTGTGCTAAATATTTACATAAGTATATGTCTCAACAATTTTTACAATGTTTCTCCACATATACTTAGTATTCATAACAAAAATCGTAACAATATGATGAACAATAAGTGAATTAATGTATTTGATGGGCTATAAATTAACTTATTTATAGGGCTTTTAAATATATTTGCATGGCATAAGGGGGGCCAAGGCCCCCTAGCTTCGCCATTGTGTGTATCAAAAAAAAGAATGATGGGTTTGAATGTGGCAGGCTCTAGGCTGGGGATCACGAGGTCATAGGAACTGGTTTTTGCCAAATGATGAAGTAAATGAATTGGTTTGCCGCACATCGGTTCCTACCCCTTCACTTTAGCTTTCTGTCCCTCTTGTTACTGTTTCTTTGCACCGGGGAAATGCTAAACGAACGAACGATCCGGTTGAAAAAAGATGACAAGCATACAAAATATGAAGGAATACTTTGCTTGGTATAAGCCTAGTGAATGTGCTTCAGTGATCATACACATTATTACTAGGTTCAATCCCGGCCCCCCCACTAGTTTTCTATCTATAAAAGAGATGGAGCAGGCATTGTTTTGTCTGGTCACCAGCACAGCGAGAGCGAAGCAACAAGCCAACAGATATAGGAACCACCACACTAAGAGAGAAGCAGTACCACCATGGGAGGAGATGGTACGGCGTATTGGGAGCAGGCTGTGGTGGATGTGGCAAAAGTCCTCGCGATGACTTGGGTTTGGCGCCTCCCTCGCCCTGCTCCTCTGCGTTGCGACACTCTGCTTCCAGCCCGCCAAGGCAATAGTGGTCAAGCTTCGTGGGTTCATGGACAGATCGGTGGCTCCTCTATTTGGGACGGCTAGCCACGTGGCCCTCTTCCTCCTCTTCCTAGCCTTCAAAACCGGAAAGCGGTAATCACTCGTACTCTGGTTAGTACTTATGTAAATTTGTCCTTATATGCACGACTTAGCCAGCGGTGGTGCTAGGGGGGCTCAAGCCCCCTACCACTCTGCGCCAGTGGAGCCGCCTTAAGTCTTCTTTGAATTTTTAGACGTCGATGTATAAGGTAGGAGAGGCCGAGAGAGCTCTAGGCATCCAGCGAGCAGACAATTTTTATCATTCATCAATGTTTTAATATAAAACTATTTCTAAATATTATTTTCTTTCTATATTGTAAGAGGTCATTGTGGAATTACGGCATTACGTTGTTGTAGTGCCGTATTTCAGCCTCTCCTAAAGTTGTTTCTAGCTTCGTCAAAATTGCTAGTTTGCAGGCGTTGGGTGGGGAATTGAGGTGCTGTCCTCATGCACGCCGCTCCTAGCGAATCTAGAGTATAATTACCCGGGGCCGCTGACCCCGATAGTTTTTGTTAGTCCTTTATAGATTACAGCTTAATTTAATTCATGATCCTAATAAAACATCATATTACGCCGGCTGTTTCTCATGATGACGCCGATGACTCTATCTTCTAGATTCGCCGCTCCCGCTCCCCTGTGGCGGCGAGCGGTGGTTGCAATGGGAGCGGGATTTGATTTGTGTTGTTAGTATTTGATTTGTCGGAATTTAGGAAGGTTCTTTGGTTCGGTTGGATTGATTTTTCTGTGATTTTGGGAGACAATTTTTTGGTGGTTTTTTCGTTTATCAGATTTTGCGCTTACTAGTATCGTGCCCGTGCGTTGCTACGGGACAGCTAAATTTTTACTAAAAAAACAAAAATTGCATGATAAGATAACAATTGTGAACTGAATTACCAATGTTACAATGACATTCAATCCAAAATGCAAAGTTTATAAAATTAGCACAATCATGGCGAGCGTGGCTCCATAGACTTACAAACTCTTAGTGTATGGATCTTTCTGTGATATGGTCAAGATAATATTATGTCTGTGCGTTACAATGAGAAAACAATAATAGTAACTTGCAATGTCAGCATGTTAGAGCATAAACACAATTGAGATTTTTACAGACACAGATCGACACTCAGTCGACTACGGCCTGTGATGGACTGCCTCACTGCCATGAGAGGATTCATAGGCGGTTAGAGTGCAAAGTATACAACTTTATGTTGGTACGTTATCAGCTAGTCATGGTCTGAGAATTGAAGTTGCAAACATCTGTCTAATAAATCGAAGCATGCAATTTAAAGACAGAATGCTACACTGCACAACTTTAGTGCCACAAATGCTACACCTCACAACTTTAGTGTCACCTTGTTGCCACAACTCAAGCGACACTATCTGGCAATGAACGACGCGATATTGAGAGAGCATGATATTGAGAAGGTGTATACGTACACTATCGTTTGTCTTGTATTTATATTTTCAGGCCTATATCATCTCATCCTACTACACGTGAAACCAAGCATTGAGAATGTTTATGTGCACCATACCATTTGGTTTCCTGATTGCAATGCAGCTCATGTCATTGCCTGCATATTCTGCTTGAACAGACCCCATCTGAAATTTGTTAAAAACCTCATTTAAAATACATTTCTAAATAAATAATTGCTAGAATAAAGATTGTGTATCAAGCCAGACAACTTTGAGGTTCTTACACACTGGTGTTCCCAGTTTGCGATACAGAAAAGAAATGAAAACATAGCAGCGTCCATGCTGACCAAAAATGCGAGTTAAACACCTTCAGAACGCTATATTACAGGGTAACAATATCAAAACCAATAGCTAGGTAACGTACATGCTTGCTAATCCAGGTCTCTAGGCCTTCCACCATTTTAGATAGTTTTCAGCAAAGCTCTCCACATCTGCAGCGAATTGGCAGCATTGTAAAGGACCGCATTAGGGTTAGTTGGAAAGGTTTCTCAATAGCCATTTGTTCCTATTGTTCTATATTGCCCAAGTCATATTGCTTTAAATAGTTGGCTGAATGGAATCAAATTCGATAAATTATTTGGTGTGATTTGCTGTAATCCGTAACAACTAACTGCTTACAGTTATTGATTAATTGTATGGTAGCATACAGTTACTAACTAAAATGTAAGATCACTGCTAAAACTGACCTGATATTGGGATCATCTAAAGATAAACCAACTTCTGCTCGTATGATTTTATTGTCTTTGCAAATCCACCAAACAGGTAGTGTCCGTGCCCCATCAGAGAGTGAGGGAAGTACTCCCTTGAGTTGTCACTAACCTGACTTGTTATAATTGAAAAAGGCATAAGAAATTCAATACCTTTGAAATATTGACTGCATGATTCACACAGATTCAGTGCATATGAATTAAAGAAAAAGTCTGACCAACATAAAAAAGATAGACTCCCATGTCCTGATGTGCATATATACATGGCTACCATATCCTGAAGCATACAAGGCATTAGTAGGATGGGAAAAATGTCATATTGTTAACGCAAAAGGGAGACTTGAAATCCCTTCGAAGCGAAGATGCACTGAGACATACTACCAGTTGACAAACTCTTTTTTTGTCATCCAAACAACCAAGTCACCTAGAGATTTCTTATTGGTTCAGCAAGCCACAATGTAGTAGTTTACCAAACACCTCAAGGACTGGATGTTCAATGGAGCTGACTGGGCTATTCTGTTTGAGAATGGGAGCTATGCACACAAGCTGCACTGAACATAAAATAAAATGAAATTTATGCCTTGGCTTTACCCTAGTTAGTTAAATCAAGTTCTCTTTTTTATCCAGGTTGGGTAACGGGGGATGTTTTTTACCCTAACTTCAACACTTTTGGAAGGACCTTTTGCACTCAGTGGTTCAGAAGGTTCGCGTGGCACCAAAAAAAAAAAAAAATCCTTACCTCACTGCGTTCACCTCCGGACCCCGCCTCGTCCGCACCATCGTCGTCGTCGAGGTTGTGCAGGTAACCATCCGTCGTCAATGACCAGCCGAGGACCCGAGGCCGCATGAATTCGCTAGCGTCTGACGCCGCCACCGTTCCTGCCTTGTCATGTTAAATTCCGATAACGCAGCTGTGCCACGATAACGAACGACGGGGTGATGGTGATGCACAGCTGTGCCACGATACGCAGGAACGCAGCAGCACAGGGACATGAAGCCGGAGTACTTATGGGCCAGAGGTAGTCAGATAGACATGTGGAGCGCCGGCGTCATCCTGCGCATCCTCCTTCTCTGCGGATTCCCTCTTTTCTTGGGAGGTGAATGCTGCTCTCTTTTCACTTTTCGTTCTCATATAGGTATATAGTTCATTCAGCGTTCAGGATTCAGGAGTACTGAACTACTGATGCAATGTTGTTTGTTTCAGCGATTGCATACTTTGATGAGAAAATTGCACCGTCATACTCCGGGGAGTAATTAACTTACACAGAAGGATCCATGGCCCAAGGTGTCCGACTCCCAGAGTGCAAAGGATCTTGTCAAGAAGATGCTTGATCCAGATCCTTGTACACGATTGACAGCAAAGCAAGTCCTTGGTTAGTAGCCTTCAGTACAATCTTAAGTTTACTGAAAAACAATGAGAAGGGCAGACTGCATCCGTTAATAGAAAAAAAACACAAGCAATTTCATATATTCTGATGTGTGCTATACTGTTATTGCCATTTTTTTTTCAACCGTGGCTGAGCCCTTTTTCATTAAGAAGCTGTTATTGCCATTATTCAGAATAATAAAGTGGTTTAAGAATGCGGCGTACTAAGTATGAGAACTTTCTCCTCATGATAAAAAACAAAGCATCTTTTTTTTTTAAAGACAAACTAAGCATCTTTGGCTCAAGAATGCTGATAAGGCTTCAAATGTATCACTCGGAGAGGTTGTTCGGTTGAGGCTGACGGGGTTTTCGTCTATAAACAAATTTAAGAAGATGGCACTTTGAGTAAGTTGCAGATAACTTGCTTCTACTACCCTTCCTTCAAGGATCGAGACACGCTGACTGATCCTTTTTTTGCCAATGATTAATACTGCACATCGTCGCCATGAATTTACCAAAGGACGAGATTGACAAATATGACAAATACTATCCATACCATGGACAAGGACAATTACGGTAATTTGTCGCTTGAAGAGCTCAAGAAGGGTTTCCGGATAAACAGTCATCCTGTTCCCGAGGAAGAGATAAAGATGCTGTTAGAAGCAATGAGGCAAGGATTACCATGTGTTGTTCTTATATTATATAACGAAGGATTAGGATGACTGGGATATTGGCAACTAAACTAGAATAAAAAGTGTCACTGTCTTGACCCCGGGGCCTAGCACCAACGAGTAAGTGCGTGCTGCGTGCTCCTTAATCCGGATGATGATGCAAGAAAAACACAAGAGTTTATCCTGGTTCGGACAAAGAAGACCCTACGTCCAGCGGGGGAGAGAGTTTGTATTATCTTGCACCGAAGTGCTTGTACAGAGGGGATACAAGTGAGAGTGTACGAGCAGGAGTGGGGAACAAGGCCTAAGTCTAGAAACGCTAGCCCTACGTCTTGCTGTGTGCGTGGAGAGGCTCAATGAGTTCGAATGAGTTCACCCTTCCCCCTACAGCTAGCCCTGCACCCCCTTTTATAGGTCAAGGAGGGCATGGGCGTACAGAAAACCCGAGGGGCGCTGCCCTTGGTAGGGCAATCGTAAGCTATGACGTCGAGGTGAGATGCCGATCACGTCGTGAGTACTGTAGAAGCGTGTCCCGGGCGTGGGTCATCCTGTGCCGACGTCCTCGGAGTCGATGGCTTTCCTTTATGTTTGTCATGATGACGCTCGCAGGTGGTCAGCGAAGGACCCGCGCCCATGCCTGGACGTGCAAATCCCTGTAGACGTCACGTCGGGAGTAGTTGGAGCGTTGATCAGAGGCGTCGAAGTCCAACTCGAGGGGTGGCCGAGAGGGGTCGAGGCCCGGATGGATAAGGCCAAGCCCCGAAAAATACGGTGCAGATATCGGTAAATGTGCCTCGAGGGGGTGCCTGACACCGTACAATGCTCGGTATGATGACGTAGCATAGTATGAACCATCGATTCCCTGGGTATGGGCGGTAAAAGGAGGGTTTGACCACTGTACCCGGCCACTGTGACCGCGCTGTAGCCATGAGGTTAGGCAGGAGTTGGCGGATGCATTTATTGCCCCGGATTCGTACGAGAAGTAGGTAAGCCAAAGGGGGAGTGACAATCGACGGGAGGTCGTCCGCCCGCGCGGAGGTCCGTCACTCGACGGGGGGTCGGCCACCGCGCGGAGGTCCGTCACTCGACGGGGGTTTGGACGCCCCCGCGGAGGTCCGTCACTCGATGGGGGGTCGTCCGCCCGCGCGGAGGTCTGTCACTCAACCGGGGGTCGTCCGCCCGCGCAGAGGTCCGTCACCCCGACGGGGGGTCGTCCGCTTGGTTGGGCGTCTGTCATTTGAGGCTCCCCATCGAGTGGGAGATGGTTTTGATGGGGATGCTGCTTGTGGTCCGGCCCAGCATGGCTCGATGTACGCAGGTGAACCTTTGTCCCTCAGGCTGGTTGCGGACTTTTTTGAGTTTAATTATTTGAGGATTAATTCTTTCGGATAGAGGTTTAGAGTATCCCTTATCCAGGTACCCAACAAAAAGAATCGAAGAGGTAAATTCCATCTGTAATTGCAACCAAGTATTCACAAACCTCTTGTAATGTTCGTGGTGACGAGCCTGCTGGGTAGCTCTCAGTTTATTGCGGGAACTGACATGCTTGTCACCATTGGAATTTCTTGTGTGCTCAGGCATGCTTTTGCTGTTTGAGCTATATATACTGTCAATCTATCTCATATGCTTGCTTTGATCCATAATTTCATATCAGCAACACATGTCTTTGGTTGGTGAACGCAGCATTTCTTCAATCTCAGTAAATAGGCATAATTTCTTTAGTGTTTCGTATAGGGATTTACAATGTTTGAGGTTTTGTATGGTATATAGTTTATGCAACTCCAAGATGCGAGGTAGATACCGGTGGTGGGAGCAACAGCGATGGGAAGAGTCATGGGCACATGGCAGCGACGGTGCTGGGCTATGCAGAGAGGCTGGAGCATGACCGAATGGAGTCCCCTTGGAGGAGAGATGTCATGGATTCGATTTGCAAGTTGAATAAAAACTAGAAATAAATAAGTATCTATATGGTATTGGTTCTTGCATTTCATGCCTATTTTCTAGTTGAGAAATTGATTTATTTTAGGAAGGTAGTTTGCATTATCTCTTTGACTTTGCATGAATAAATTTTGACCGTGTGTCCTGCATCTTGTTGTTGTGTGATCCAATTTTATTGTACAAAGGAGTAGAGAATTTTTGTATTAAGTAGAAACTCATGTGTTCTTTTTGTTGTAGCACGAAGCTTTGGATGCAACAATTGTTGTGCTTGCCTGCTACTAAGATGGTCTCTCTTCATGTGGACCTTTAGGTGAAGGACAAATCACAGAGTTGTGATTTTTTTATAGTTATTCACTGAATTGGTCGATAAAGTTGCTAAAACGATGTTGTATCATAGATGTATATGTGATGTGAAGTTTGTGTTCGAAATAAGGACTATTGGTGCTGACCAACCTCAAATTGAGGAGCAGACATTAATTATTGTTATTTTACTGTTTTGTTTGCCTGTAGCAATGTATGGGCTCTCCATGCAAAAGGATTAGGAAGCATTAGCACGGGCAGTCTATGCGTCTGTTACACTCCTTGCTTTAGGCTAGTCCATCTACTTGCCTTGCCGGTTGCCGCATTAGCTCTCGCTTGCACATTGGAAGATTCACGCGTGTTGTTACGATTACGACTGGGCCAGTGAAGCAGCTCGGAGCTTTCTTCCTCCTTGATATCGAGCTGGAGGTGAGCTGAACCAGAACCAGGTGCTCGTCTCATTGCCTGGCCTTTCCCCCCCTCCTCACCAATCGCCATGACGTCCTTGGAAGCTTCAGTGGAGGCGACGCTGAGCA
>JALGXP010000252.1:11161-49096 GCA_023333625.1 Bothriochloa decipiens | reverse complement strand
CTGATGCTTGCTGCTGGTGTGTTTCTTGTGGGTTGTGGGAGAAGACAAAAACGGTGGGTGATGAGTCCTAAGCTGCCTGCATAATCTCATCTTAGTGCTTGCTAGTAGCACCGTCCAGTTGTTCGGAGGGAATGAAGGGAAAAGAAACCGCTCTTTGCTGACACGATAACATCAGCATTTAGCAAACAGGGTAGTGAAGAAGAAGGCAGGCAGCGACAAATCTAAGCATACGGCATAAGAAAAAAGGATCTTTTTTGAGTTTTTCACAAGGCAGGAAGTAGCTTTCTCTTGTAAAGGAGGTGGCCCAAGTGATAGCACAATCAAACTCCCTCCTAGAAGAGAAATGTATGGTATAGGAGCAGCTAGTAGGTCTAGTGGCACAGTCCATGATTGACTTGTTGTAATGTAATGTAATGTAAGGTTGCTTTATTTTAAAAAAAAAGAGGTTAAAATAAGAGGAAATACTCGCAGAAACTAGCAACCACGAGTTGCCACGTAAACTGTTCAGGAAGCAAACTTTTGTGTGTGTTTAAAATAAATAATAAATAAATAAGGTTTTCTTGTGCCGTGGCTTTGGGAGGTGTGTGAGCGACGGAAAGAGAGGAGGGGGAAAAAGAAAACCCAAATCACGGCCACCGACCCTCTCCTCCTTGCTTGGTGTTAATCCCGGATCCTACGGTGGCATCGGTTTGGTCGTATCGGTGGACCGACGGTGGCGGTGGCAGCGGCGATGTGTCGCAGACTCGCAGGCGCCGCCGTTTCGATTTTAATGGAAGGGGGTTAGCTTTAGCTGCTGTTATAGGATTAGTATGGCAGTGTTGTTTAAGGTTTCCAAGGGACGGGACGGGTCCTATGGGGGTTGGGGGCGGGGCGACGGAAGATGCGATGCCATGGAATGGAGCATCCTATGACTAGGATGCCGTACTTCAACACGTTTTGTTGGTTTTCTATGCGAGATGCGATGGAGCAAGTGGTCATTAAGCAAGGTACAGTGTATTTTGTATTGTTTATATATCTATTTACGTGTATACGTATACCAATACGTACGTAGTAGAGGCGTATTTATGAGAGAGAAAGTAGAGGGAGATGGGGGGATAAGGTGTGGGCCAAGAGAGAGAGAGGAAAAACAGGAAATGGGGCCATGGTGCACGGACGCACGTTGCAGCGTTGGAGTTTGGAGGGGCTAATCTAATCTCCTTATCTTATCCTGTCTCGCTAAAAATACTAGGCGTCCGTACGGCCGGCGAGCTGGCCGATCGAGGCGGCGAGGACGGAGGGAACAGGAGGGAGAGTCTTGCACCTGCACCCTGGCTCGGCTGGGGGCCCACCTGCCAGGCTGTCTTTCCAGCCACCGCAAAGCAACCCTCCAAGGATCAAGCAAGTGGATCATGTGTTTCTTGCTGCCCTCAAGCCTCGGCAATGGATTTTTCATGCTTTCAGCATTTGCGACGCCATATTTCCCATGTTTTTTATATGAAAATAAATGCGACGGAATAAGCTAGTCCAAGCTTGCTAAAGTGAAGCCTACTCCTACCGCTACCACAGTGCCCAACCATAACACTTATCTGTCTATACACACTGTGAACAACTATCTAAAAAAAAAAGTTAGAGCATGACTAACCTAGGACGTGGCAAAGTTGTGGTCACCAACCAAATAAACTCTGTGTGGCAAATTATGGTCACTAACCAAACCGGCCTGAAATCTTGTTTGGCAGAGTTAGGATAAGCCAAGGTTTTAGTTTGCTACCGAGAACTTGCTGACATCTCATATTTCAATTTATTATTACATATAATTTTTTATTAGCAAAGCAAATACATTTTCATAGAAAAAAATCACTAATAAATAAACCAGAAAAAAACACTATAGTCCAGTGGCGAACCAAGCCATCAAGCCCACGAAAATTACAGACTTCTTTGAGGCCCTACAAAAAGCCCGTTAGATACGAGAGGCCCAGCTCAGCCCAAATAATGCTTTTCAGTCCAAATGGAATCACCGACCACAGTATCACCACTCCCAACTTCGGCGGCGACGACCGACGAGCCAACGCTCCAGCCGCCGGCGCCTCTCCAACAGGGAGAGAGAGGCATAGCCGGATCCTACTACGAGCACCCCACGCCGGAGGAGAGCAGGTCGGCTCCTTTGCGCGCGAGTGGCGGCGGACCAGTCCAGGTGAGGCATGCTGTTCATTTTACTCGTCGGATCAGATAATCGGCAACAAATTTGGATGCTCATTGGACACGGCATTCCAAATTACCTACTCACTTGGCACTTGTGTGAAAGTGTTTGTGGGGGTTTAGGTGTATGCCCCGAAATCTTGCTACAGCGTACACGGAGGAGAATGCCTCCCCTTTCTTGCGGCAAGTGCTGACTGAAACTGTAGCTGAATGTCCTCATAGGGTTTGGTCAGTTATCTTATCTATTCCAGCTATATAGTTTATTCAAGCAGCTGATTCGATAAGTGTATCACTGTGTGAGAATTACTACAGAGTGCATTGTAGCGGATACTCTGTTCTTCTTCATATGTGCAAAGAAATCTAATGAGGAAATTGTGGCATCTGAAGATATGGGCGGAGAGAGGAAGAGGGAGAGAGGGAGTGAGATTATGTTGCATTTCAAACTGAACTTTATGATATTTATTTAATTTTAGATGACCAAATTGAATTACATCTGATACATGGATGTCTCATGCCTGGCATACAAACAATGTATGTACCTTATAATAATATAAAATAAAAACTTGCATTTTCTTGTTCTTTTTATCAAATTAGGCCACTAGATTTGAAAACCCACACATTTTTGTATTTTTAATGAACATATTTAATTTCATACTTCTTAGCTTCAAATATTTTGACTTGATTTTGTTTTAATCATAGTGACTTGTGTACCACTCCTTTTGCGTTTGTATAAGTAACGAAGTTAATTTGTTCTTATTAAATACAGGCCTTGAGAAATTCAACTATTCAAGTCAATTATTCTACATTATACAATGGCAAAGCATCAGTCATCAGTCATGCAGGTGATGACCACATTATACAATGCAGTAGGTGAAGCAGATGTATTACTAGTGTTTGATTGTGAAATCTTAAACTGTTTATATTGATTGCTGTAAGAATATTTGAAGCAGATGTATAGCACCGAATGTGGCAATCGTGGTCAGTAGTAGAAGGCTTTATTTGGCAGGTTCTGGCAGCATATTTGAGACAGGAAGACTGGGCAAGCCTCTAATTGTTGTTGTGATTGAAGATCTTATGGATAATTACTTGATAGGAAGCCTTTTCTGTGACCATCCACAATCACTGACAAGAGATTGTCAAGGCAATGGAACTGGATACTCTCCTACCTTACTTCTAAGATTGCACGAGATGCGAACCAAGTTATCACACTGATCAACAAATTACTTGGATACCGGGTAACATATTGCTTGTGTAAGGGCCTGTTTGGTTATATGCTTCTGAGAGAATGGAAAATTAAATGACACTATTTTTTCTTTTCCAGATGTAGAGAGTTAAAACTTCACTGGAAAATTCAACATGTAATTCGCAGAAATTATTCTTCTGATGCTATTTGAAACATACTTCCAAAATAGAAATCAGATAAGGTACAAATTACAACCCAAAGTGTATAATATGTATGTTCCTTCTGTTCATTACTGACAGTGACACATTTCATCTTGGACCAGATAAGACTGATGCCAGTGGTGGGGCTGAATATGCTGATTGATCACCTTGAACAGACAATACTGGATCTGCACTGAAGAAATTGTAATCTATGGAAGTTTCTACTGTCATTGTACCTTCCAGTACCTTGACTACCGTTGACATCAATGGCCTTCGACTGCTATCATGCTGTAAGCACCACATTGCAAGCTTCATCATCTCAATAACTTTGTCCTTGTGTGTGACCATGTCATGACTTTGTTTGTCAATCATATCAATCAACCGGTTGTTTTGAGCCTTTTCTTGTAACAAATTGATCAGATGGACGCTTTCCTCAGGCTGAGAGTTATCGATATTTTTTCTTCCACATATTACTTCCATGACAACAACTCCAAAGCTGTAAATATCAACTTTTTCAGTGATTCGCGATGTTAACCATTCAGGTGCCAGATACCCAGGTGTGCCTCTCATCACAGTCACTACTTTGCTTTGATCCCTGTCTATGAGCTTAGATAGTCCAAAATCAGCTAATTTAGCATTGAAGTTGTCATCTAACAGAATATTCTGTGGTTTAATGTCCAAATGAGCAATTTTTCGGCGGCACTCCTCATGAAGATAGCACAAGCCCTTGGCAATATCCATAATGATCCCACACCTGGTGCTCCAATCAAGAGGGGCATTATTGTGGCGATAATATATCCACCGATCAAGGGAACCTCTTGGCATATATTCATATACTAGAAGTCTATGTGCTTTCTCTACACAGAATCCTACCAGCCTGACAAGATTGATGTGCTCAATGCTACCAATCGTTTCAACCTCTGCCAGGAATTCTTTCTTCCCTTGTCTAGCGCTCTCCAAACGTTTCACGGCGACTCTCTCTTCATTTATTTTACCTTCAAAAACCGAACCAAATCCACCTTCCCCGAGCTTCTGATTGAAGTCTTCGGTGCATTCTCTCAACTTTGCGTAAGAAAACCTCATTGGTTTGCCCGGCAATTGATCAAAATCAAATTCTTCATCTATCTCGTGATACTTCCTCCTCCTTTGTACATAAAGAGTGACAACAATGAGAACCAGTACAATACCAGTAACACCTCCAATTATAGCACCTAAAATAATTGCCTTCTTTGACTTCTTTTTATTTGCAGTAGTTGCAGGAGGGGAGGGGCTAAGCTGCACCTTGAGGTAAGCAGAGGAGTTGTAATGAAGAATCTGAGGTTGTATTGATTGCAAGGAGAAAACCCTCGTGACCCACAGGCAGTCACCATTGGACTCATTCTGTCCATACGTGAACATCACGGCTTGGCAGGAGCAGTTTTTCAGGCACGCTTGCTTACAGTCATTGCTGTTTCTAGCATTTGCAATGGTGTGGCTTGTATTTATATCAAAGTATGAAACATCTTTTAGTATCAAGAGCTCATGGTTCTGAATTTCTTGACAGGAGATTGGATTCAGAGGCGTGCAACCAATATTCGGCTTCCACCCGTTGATTGGCTTGAAGTAGCTTGAAGTAGAGTTACTCTGAAAGGGGCAGCTGCATTGTCCTCCTGTGCATACCCCGTACTCCCCACAGACCGTCGGGAAAGCACAGTCATCATCAAGAAACATCTTGATCACATCATACACCATGACCCACTTTGCTTCAGCAACAGACCATTCGTACAGCCTCAGGTGTCCGTCACTTTCAAATCTCATGTACTGGGTTGACTTGGCTGCTGGCAAGGTGATGCTTGAATATGGATCTGGCGTGGATTGCACAAAGATACTGAAGCTTCCATTGGTTAAGGTAAACTGTGTCGGATGGTTTCCTGTCTTGTTTTCCTTCACCAAATTTTTGGTCACCAATCTTGAGAAGTAGGGCTGTGGTGGTGTGGAATCAACAAAGGCATACAATCCATCATGGAGGACAGTTATATACAGCTGATTCTGTGTCCAGTTTGTTGCAGATGTATTTGCAGTGAGCCTCATGCCTTCCAGTAGTGACTGCCCAGGGACAAGTGCATCAGTCGGATGATCAAACGACTGCCATACTGTTGCGTTCTTCTGATCAAAGAGCACTAGGCTGCCCAGCTCTGTGATCGCCATGCCAGCAATTGACCTGCCTGCGGTACTGCTGGACCAGATGAGAGCGCCATCAGCATCACGGAGGATCAGGTTTCCATCCCCAGTAAGCTCGAGGGTAGCGTTATCCTTGACAGGGTGGAGCCGGTTAGCGGACCAGACCACCTGTGGAATGCCGTTAACCATAGAGGTGATGCCGGCACCGCTGTTGGTGTAGACGATGAATACGCCAAACAGGAAAGCACCAGTGTCACAGGGCGCAGAGGGGCAGAAGAACCCTGCGGCAAAAGAAGGACCGTAGACTGTTTTTGGTGACCTGAGAACAATGGCCCGCACGACTGAGCCATCGATGTAGGTTACGCTATCCTCTAGGGAGGCGTTGTTGTTGGTCCACAGCGTTGAGAGGTTGGCTGTTGGGTAGTCAGAGAGCTGCCCGGTGATCAACGGAGTTGCAGTTGCAAGGAGGAAGAAGAGGAGGAGATTGGAAGGAGCCATGGAACAGCAGCTGCTAACTGAAGGAATTGTGGAGACAGTATTAAGATTCAGTTACAATCTTGATGTGAAGCCAGCAAGAGCTGAGGGCTGGGTGCTGCAGAGATGAGCTTACAGCGATGTATAACTCACCTGACTACAGGCTCGACAGGGCGGCTCCAGTCCCTGGACCTGCTGCCGGCATGGATGGGGCTCGTCTGCCAGCTTGGGACAATGAGATAGCAGTCAACCACCACCAGTCTTCTGCTTTTGTATATTCGTTCGCATAAAGTTGAGAACCCCACTTTGAAGAAAGTAGAGAACACCATGGGCCACGGCACGCGTTGTTTTGTTAGCTGGTTGGTTTTAGATCTTGAATGTTTGACTCTGTCAAACTTGCAACACCAAGCAAGGTCACCGTCAGTCTGGTGCAGTGGCTGTGCCTGTCGAAGACATGGTCAGCCGTGGCGTGGAGTCTAGATGGTCAACCAACTTCATCCAGCGTCAATTTTTTAGTTTGAAGATAAGATCTAAGACAGCATGGAATGGAAAGTACGTAGATGAAATCATATATTTATCTGTTGTTATATTATTATAATAATGGAAAGTCATAGTCAAATTTGTATTCTGGGTATAGAAAATACTGAAACTAAAGGACCTATGTTACATATAGGCTGTTAAGTTGACAGAATCTTTGTCTGTTGCTGCTGTCAAAAGTGGACATCTTAAGCTGATGTAATCCTTGTTTGTTGCTGTTGTTCGCAGTTACTTTGAAGAGGCTTTGCAAGAGTTTTTCTTAAGCTTTTCGGATGGTATGCCATTCACAGTGTTGTCTCTTGATTTGAGTTAAAAGACCGGAGCCTGCAATATAATTCTTTTTAAAAAAGAACGTTAGACTCATTTCTTGTGACAAATATATTCCCTGAAAGGAATTTATGTGGCCAATCTTGACCTAGCTTGACAAAAAAACTGGCATACAAACATTAGAAGCAATTAATAAGATTTACTACTCCTTTTGTCCCTAAGTACTGGTCATTTTTGGTTTGTGTGCCGATAAATTTGACTAGATTTGTAAAATATTAGTAACATTTGTATCCCAAGTAAATTTATTATGAAAATAGATTGAGCGAACTATTTACTATAAATATTAATATTTTATGTCAAAGTTATTTCTTAGGAAGGGAGAACAAGAGGTAAAAAGGGACCAAGGGAAGTACACAATAGTAGGACTAGCAAAGATGAATGTGGAGGGAAGTACACAATAGTAGGACTAGCAAAGATGAACGTGGGAATTCTCTGTTTACAAAAACATTTCAAATGTATGGATGCGTTCGTTTTGTCGCTTAACCCAGTCCATAGACGCAATTGTGTGACTACACACCCACACAAGTGTTACTGCTAGAAAGAGAAGTGGGTGCACGCGCGAGAGGAGAAAGAGAAAGAAAAGAACTAGATGAAAAAAAAAGTGCATGTCGGCGGGCAGAATAAATAATCCCGTAAATGTGCAAAAAGAAAGAGACATAATCTATAATGAAGGGGTAACTTTGTAACTTTGTGTGTCAAAATCTCCAACGGTTTTGTAAATGGGCTTTGCATTTTTGTTTTTGTAAAAAAATCTAAAAATCTCATATGCAACGGTTTTGCAAATGAGCTTGGCATTTTTGTTAACTTGGCAAAAACTTAGGATACATTGACATATATGCAAGCTCGCGATCGACTTTGCATCCCCGTTCGTGCACTACTCCCGCGCGCGGTCTTCCCTCCCACGCCATTGGGTTTCATTCCCGCGAAACGAAGGAGTCGACCTCGAAGGTGGCTCCCTTGGTAGCAGGGTCCGGTACGGGGTGCAGGAAGTTGGCGCTAGCGAGGGCGACCAGGAAGTGTCGGCGACAGCGTGTTGAAGTCCTGCGAAGGCGCGGGAAAGGAACCGCCCCAGAGAATGTCGCGCGCATGAACATGAAAAGATCACGTGAAATAAGAAAAACTGTTGGAGATTGACTATTTTTACCTTTGTCATATTGATTTAGGAGTTGGCAAACTCCATGTTTTGCTAAACAAAAAATACAAAACTGTTGGAGGTGCTCTAAAGAGACCCTGTAAAATCCGCAGACGAGGAGCGAGGCTGAAAAAAAACAAATTCCTGGCCGCACAACTCACTGATGTGGACCAGGAGACAGTGAGTTGTGTAGGAATTGCGACCTAATCAATGGGTTCCCACTAGTGTTCAATTTTCTGCTCCCATATGCAAATTGAACACTTTCTGCCATCTCTCTCCTCCCTATGTAAATTGAACACTAGGGAGAAGTTGCTTGTTAGGGATGCCTAAAAACTCAATCTTTTAAATAGCGATGATTCTTTGTGTTATTGAGTAGTAAAATCAGTTCCTCAACAAAGAAAAAGAGCAACAAATAATCAATGAACATGTCGTATTTTTCAATTAGTTATAAAAAAGAATACTCACTATGAGCCCAAAGCCGTGACAGGGTAATAACAAAAACGTGGTACGCTAGTAGTTTCGATAGCTAACCAAAAAACTTCTAAAAAACTATTCATGACTAATGTGGAACGTGGCAAGATGTGGTCATCAACCAAACATTTTCATAAAAAGACTAACCTTAGGGTATCGAAAGCTATGGTCATCAACTAGTATTTTTTTTCTTTGATACACTTTTGGTAAAAAATTTGATCCAATTTTGTAGCAACTCTTATTATTTAGAATTTAGCAACTCTTGCTTTCTAACTTTTTAGCAAAACAAATACATCTGGTTTTTTAGGGAAAAACAAATACATTTGGTGGTAATAAAACCACTAAAAACCAGAAAAGCACTGTCCAGTGGCGAACCAAGCGATCAAGCTCACGGAAATTACAGACTTATTTGATGTCCTAAAAAAAGCCCATTAGGTACGAGGCCCAGTTCAGCCCAAGTATTGCTTTTCAGGCTAATGGAGTCACCGACCACAGTACCCCCAACCTGACGACGTCGACGAGGACGCCGAACATTCCCGGCGCCGGCGCCTCTCCAACAGGGAGAGAGAGGCGCAGCCGGATCCTACTAGGAGCACCTCGTGGCGGCGGATACTGGAGAAGGAGGTCTCATTTGCGCGCGAGTGGTGGCGGTCCAGGTCCAGGTGAGGCATGCTGTGCGTTTTACTCGTCGGATCAGATAATCGGCAACAAATTTAGATGCCATCGGACATGCCTGTTCAAATTACATAATGCGTTAAAGTATCTGTGGGGTTTTAAGTGTATGCTCCCAAATCTTGCGAGAGCAAGTACACGGAGGAGAATGCCTTTGGTTTCATGCGGCGACGGCTGACTGAAACTGTAGGTTTCATTCAGTCATCTATTCCAATTTCCAACAATAGTTTATTCAAGCAGCCGACTTCATATGTGTATCGCTGTGGTGACATTTATGCTTCCATTATCACGAAACTTTGGCTTTTGCATAGTATACTCTGCAGGGGTATACTGTTCTTGTTCTTCACATGTGCAAAGAAATTTAAGGAGAAACTGTGTCATCTGAAGATAAAATGGTGGACAGAGAGAGGAAGAGGGTGGAGAGTGATATCATGTTGCATTGCAAACTGAATTTTATGATATTTATAAGGCCCTTAAATGACAAGATTGAATTACAATCTGTGATACATGGATGCCTCATGCCTGACATACAGATAATGTATGTCCCTTCTAATAAAACTGGTGTTTCTTTTTTCTATTTTTCAAATCAGGCCACTATATTTGATAACCCACAGACTATTTTTTATAATCAAGATATTAAATTTCAGTAATCCTTAGATTAGACCTTTTCCTTTTAATCGTTGTGACTTGTATACCACTCCTGTGTTTGAATGTATGTAAAACTAATGAAATTCATTTGTTCTTATTAAATACAAGCCTCAGGAAATTCAACTATTCAAGTTGATTATTTTTACCTTTTCTACTAAGCATTACTGACTACATAAGCGAAGCATCAGAGCCATCAGTCATGTGGTACAAAAACAATTACAAAGCCGAAGTGTATAATATGGAGGTTTCTTCTGTTCAATACTGACATGTTTCATCTTGGACCAGATAAGATTGATGCCAGTGGTGGAGATGAATATGATGATTGATCACCTACTGGATCTGCACTGAAGAAATTGTAATCTATGGAAGTTGCTACTGTCATTGTACCTTCCAGTACCTTGACTACCGTTGACATCAATGGCCTTCGACTGCTATCATGCTGCAAGCACCACATTGCAAGCTTCATCACCTCAATAACTTTGTCCTGGTGTGTGACCATGTCATGACTTTGTTTGTTAATCATATCAATCAACCGGTTGTTTTGAGCCTTTTCTTGTAACAAATTGATCAGATGGACGCTTTCCTCAGGCTGAGAGTTATCGATATTTTTTCTTCCACATATTACTTCCATGACAACAACTCCAAAGCTGTAAATATCAACTTTTTCACTGATTCGTGATGTTAACCATTCAGGTGCCAGATACCC
This sequence comes from Bothriochloa decipiens, assembly GCA_023333625.1. Taxonomy (NCBI): domain Eukaryota; kingdom Viridiplantae; phylum Streptophyta; class Magnoliopsida; order Poales; family Poaceae; genus Bothriochloa; species Bothriochloa decipiens. The sequence goes on along the minus strand of JALGXP010000252.1, from coordinate 38,411 downwards.
AGGTGTGCCTCTCATCACAGTCACTACTTTGCTTTGATCCCTGTCTATGAGCTTAGATAGTCCAAAATCAGCTAATTTAGCATTGAAGTTGTCATCTAACAGAATATTCTGTGGTTTAATATCCAAATGAGCAATTTTTCGGTGGCACTCCTCATGAAGATAGCACAAGCCCTTGGCAATATCCATAATGATCCCACACCTGGTGCTCCAATCAAGAGGGGCATTATTGTGGCGATAATATATCCACCGATCAAGGGAACCTCTTGGCATATATTCATATACTAGAAGTCTATGTGTTTTCTCTACACAGAATCCTACCAGCCTGACAAGATTGATGTGCTCAATGCTACCAATCGTTTCAACCTCTGCCAGGAATTCTTTCTTCCCTTGTCTAGCGCTCTCCAAACGTTTCACGGCGACTCTCTTTTCATTTATTTTACCTTCAAAAACCGAACCAAATCCACCTTCCCCGAGCTTCTGATTGAAGTCTTCGGTGCATTCTCTCAACTTTGCGTAAGAAAACCTCATTGGTTTGCCCGGCAATTGATCAAAATCAAATTCTTCATCTATCTCGTGATACTTCCTCCTCCTTTGTACATAAAGAGTGACAACAATGAGAACCAGTACAATACCAGTAACACCTCCAATTATAGCACCTAAAATAATTTCCTTCTTTGACTTCTTTTTATTTGCAGTAGTTGCAGGAGGGGAGGGGCTAAGCTGCACCTTGCGTTCTTCTGATCAAAGAGCACCAGGTTGCCCAGTTCTGTGATCATCATGCCAGCAATGGACCTGCCTGCGGTGCCGCTGGACCAGATGAGAGCGCCATCAGCATCACGGAGGATGAGGTTGCCATCCCCAGTAAGCTCGAGGGTGGCATTCTCCTTCACAGGGTGACGTCGGTTAGCGGACCAGACCACCTGTGGAACACCATTTGTTACATCGGTGATGCCGGCGCCGCTGTTGGTGTTGACGATGAAGACAGCGAACAGGAAAGCACCAGTGTCGCAGGGTGCGGAGGGGCAGAAGAACCCTGCGGCGAAAGAAGGACCGAAGATGGTTTTTGGTGACCGGAGAACAATGGCCCGTACGACTGAGCCATCGGCGTATGGTACGCTATGCTTGAGGGAGGCGTCGTTGTTGGTCCACAGTGTTGAAAGCTTGGCCGTTGGGTAGTCGAAGAGCTGCCCGGTGATCAACGGAGTTGCAGTTGCAAGGAGGAAGAAGAGGACCATGTGGAGTAGCAAACCTCCTGGTCCGTGCAAGTTACCATTGGATTGGTCCGTGCAAGTGTACCACGGAACAGCATAAACCTCCTGGTTCATTTTGGTGGAGCAACCAACAAAGAGGCGCTTCACGATTTGTGTGTTAGTGTGTGCGCGCGCGCGCGTGTTTCCTTCTCATCATGCACACGTACTACGTACACTCCCTGAAAGGCAATGGAGCTATGCAAATTAAACATCCGGCCGGAGCCGTTGAGCTTTCCATATATAATCCGGCCGGAGCCGGCTCTCCGACGGCGCTCCCTCCGATCCTCAAATGGAAGCCTAACCATGCACGTAGCCGTTGAGAGCTTACCATTCCTGTCCGGCGACCATATAAAGCCGCAAGATCACCCGTATCTGTCCCCAAATCTTTCTAGGATCCACAGAGATCTCAAGAACACCTCACGCCGAGATCTTTGTGATCTTCACTAGATTCTCTCTGTCATATCAGCGGAGGGAAGCGCGGCGGTGGTATGGAAATGGACCATCAGCATCCGGACAGCGGCAGCAGTACAGCGACTGCGGCGAGGCGGTGCGCCGCGTGCAAGTACCTCCGGCGGAGGTGCGCTCCCGACTGCGTCCTCGCACCCTACTTCCCGGCGTCGCAGCCGCGGAGGTACGCCGACGTCCACGCCGTCTTCGGCACCAGCAATGTCACCAGAGTGCTCCAGGTGCGTCCGTGCAGCAGTGCATCAGCATCATGCTCGTGCTCATGCGTCCATCACTGAGACTTTTTTAAGCTGACGACGACGCACGTGTGCTGCGTGTGCATGCGCGGTTATTGTGCGCTTGCTTGCAGAGCTTGCCGGTGCAGGAGCGAGGGCGGGCGGCGGACACGATGGCGACGGAGGCGCAGTGGCGGGTGCAGGACCCGGTGTACGGCTGCACGGGGATCATCCACCGCCTGCAGCAGGAGATCCGCGACGTGCAGCACCAGCTCGCCACCACGCGGGCTCAGCTCGCCATGCACGTCGTGCAGGGCAGTGGCACGGCGCCGCCGTCGCCGCCCCAGCAGCCGCCTCTCGCTGCAGCTGCTACGGCTGTGTCGACGGTGAACAGTGGCCATAGCGGAGGACAACATCGCGTCAGAGTGCACGAGGACGACGGCGAGGACCATGGGGAGGAGGAGGAGGTGCCGTTGATGGACCCCGACGAGTTCCTCGACCTCGATGGCCGCCTCTGAAGCGAGCGAGCTCTGCTGCTGGCCGTAGCCTTTTTCAAATCAAGTCAACCACTTCGCTTGTTTTGATCACGCCGCACTGGGTTTTAATTTACACATGATTAATTTGTTGTGTATTTATTTATTATATTATATTTTGCCACGTAAGTAGAAATGCAGAACATTTCCAAATATATGTACTGTCATCGTATCTTTTGTGTTCGACAAAGTAACGGCAACGGTCTGATTATGAAGTTTGTTTTAATTATTTGGCGCATCACACTCCGCATGCATATATGTGGCAACTCTCCGTACTACGTATTTGAATGGCTTTGACTTGACATAGCCAAGCTACATGCTCATCGCAAGGTTTTGGGAAGATATTAGTATTTGGCTAGGCAACCAGCCACTATAAAAAAGAGAGCAATGCGACGGTGTGCGATGGCCATCCGATGCAACCGCGGCGATCGACCGGCTGCTGGCGAACGTTGCAGGGCAGCTCAGCGTGGTTTGTGTGGGCGAAGAAGCTTGCTTGAATGCCTTTCTGTTTTGTGTGTATCAGTGTGTGCGCGTGTGTGGCTGTGTGTACCGTGTCTACGTATGTGTGTTTGTGTGTGTGCGCGTGTGTGGGTGCGTGTGTGTGTGTGTGTGTGTGTTGGTGCTGCTAAGGCAGCAGGGCTGTGTGTGTACCTGCTGCAAGTATAGTGAACTCGGAGTCTCTCTCGGAAGCCCTTTTGGAAAACATCGCTGAGGAGCTGCGCTCTGAACACCAGCGCGGCGACCACGGCCCGGTGCGCGCGGAACGTCGCCCCGCTGACCGCGATCGCGACGTCCCAACCGGCGGCGAGGTCCAGAAGGCGGCTATACCAATGTCCAGAGGACGGCACGGCGACCAGGCTGTGTCGTCGTCACGCCGGAATGCCGGATGGTGACGCCGCCGTCGCCCGCCACGTAATATGATTCCAGGTCCAGCCGTCCAGGGCTATCCACCTCTGCACCTGGACGGCGACATGTGACCGACGACAACGGCGAGGCGTCCCTGGAGCCGCTTACAAACCGCCACGATGGGTACTGTAGCAGAGATTATCGTCCTCACAGGCTCACACACAGATAAAGGACTCAACACTCTTGGAATTCACATCCTAGTGCATTTTACCTCTGAACTCTGTCAGCATACCAGAAGAACTCTGCTTTCATCTCTCTGAACTCTGGTCTGAAGAGCGGACCTTCAGCAGAGTAATTCTTCAGTTCATTTACCTGAGCTACTGATTGCAATCGCGTGATGCCTCATTCTGATGCTGTCATGACACCATCCCTGCAACCAGCATTCATACACCTCAGCACAAACAGCATTGTGGGCAGCGTTCAAATCTTGCTCCCATTTTTTTTGCTCTTGTAATGTAATAAAGAAAAGCTCCACCTGTTCATTTTCAGAACTTGAACAGGTGGTGGACGCCATTTTTTAGGAGCACTTGCATTCAATTTCTTATGTTGTTCTGATTGGAGCAAATGGAATCCAGAGGTTAAGAACTCATTTTGTGCTCATCGCAAGATTTCATTTTTTTCCTCCCCTCCAGGATTAGCCTTGTTATATCACTTACAGTGACGGAACCAGCGGAATTAGATGGGGAGTTGCACTATCAATTGTCTTTGAGGCTGCTTGCTCGGCGCTAGCACTGATGCTGCATGCTGCTGCTAGTGCTCGAGAGCTCGCCTGCAGCCTTCTGCCCTGCTTCTCTGCTCTACGATGCAGCTCTACTCTCTGTCTATGTCTCTGTCTTTGACCTGTAGCTGAGGAGGGTTCTACAATTTTTTTGCCGCATAGGGGGAGGGGGGGCCGTGGCCCCTGCTGGCCCCCCTGGTTCCGTCACTGATTACTTACAACCTAAACACAGGTATGTTGCTAGTCTTTGGGATGGTGTTAATGTTAAATACACTTTTAGTACGAATGGGTGATGAAAACATGTTACAACTATGGGATGAAGTTTACCAAATTGCTTCAACCATCTGCTTTAGGTAGGAGGACTCCATGATTTGGCAGTTTTCTTCAGATGGTACATATGTAGTCCAATCCCTTTACAAGATAGTCAATTTCAGAGGCATACAACCAGTTTTAGTTTCTTCAGTTTGGGGGGGATTAAAATTCCACCTATACAACCAGTTTTAGTTTCTTCAGTTTGGGGGATTAAAATTCCACCTAGGATGCAGTACTTCCTGTGTGGCTCCTTAGTAAAAGTAAATTACTGACTAGAGAATCTTGGCAAAAGAAGGAAGGTAGATGACTCTACCTGTCTCTTTTGTAGTGAACAGCATGCGAGAATCTTCCACAGGTTGCATCATTTTGACGTAGTCATTCTACAGCTTACATAATATATGTATATATATAAGATGCATTTTTAAATTTCATGCTATGATTCAAGAAGAGTAGAACATAAAAAAGAAACAGTATAGAAAACTAAACTGTTTCAGGAATAAAGAGAGACAACTCTAGATCTCAAATAACATAGCATGGTTTATAATTTCCTGTCACGAAGCACTGAAATTCGATCACTACTACGGCATAACAATAATATAACATAGAGATAGATGTTTGGTCTTGAATCATCATCATTCATCTACGGCTGGACTAGCCTTGCTCTGATCTCCTCGATAACTGACGGGAAGCCCTGTATCAGGCGCGAGTAGCCCTCTGTCAACACTGCGCTCTTGAAATTCTTGTCCACCACAAAGAAGTCGATGCACCTCTTCTTCAGCTCCGGGCAGTTGTGCATCTCAGCGCAGATCAACATCGCCGCCACGGTTTCTGGTGACACATGGTCCCATAGCTTCTGTGCACACATGAGCTTCAGCCTGTCCAGCTGGTACATGTCTGCCATGGCAAGCAAATGCTGGAGCAAGTCCGTGGCTGAAGAGTCCTCGAGGTCTGTGTCCGTGGGCAGTTCGTCAGTATACATGAACCGCAGCATGATCTGGAATGCCACCGGCTATGCCGTCCATCTGGGCGTCCGCCATGGAGCCGAAGAGCTGGTCCTTGAACACCGGCGAGCGGCCGGCGAGGATGGCCCGGTGCGCGCGGAACGTCTCGCCGCCGACGGAGAAGGAGACGTCCGAGCCGTCCCCGTTGCCGTCGCCGCCGTTGGAGTGTAGCAGGTGGCCGAGATGAATCCCCAGATCCGATGGAGGCACAGGTATACGGTTGCTACTGAGATCTATGATTCCACGTCATAGTTTTAAATAGCGGGCCAAGGATGTTTAGTGGTTTGTATCTAAAATAGCTACAGTGAAGCTAATAACGGATTATAACGATTAAATTATACATGAATATAAATAGCGACACCCTGTCTCAAAAGATTATAACGGCAGCTATAGCGAGCTATTTAAAACAAATGTCACGCAGCCATCGACAATGTAGCAACTGGACTCGAGCTCGCTGCGCTTCATAAACTTATGGCACCCAATCCACCATGAGAACCAGGAGTGATGATCTTCCTTGAAGATTTTTTTACCTTGTTCAATGATGGTGCCCCATCTCTTCCCATTAAAAAGTAATGAAAGAGTACTGTTTTCATGGCGACGTGTGTAGAATTGGTCGGGCTCAGGGCCACTGCGAAGAGAGAGAGGTACTCGCCATTAATGGCGGACTGGTCCTTAGGAACCTCACGCGTGAAGCAAACTATCATCCAGGTGCGTCCTCCGGCGATCATGTCATTGTCATCACCGACGATGTGTTTGCCGATGGGAAGGTTCTTGGTAGCTGAGTAATCGAGTTTGAACTCGATGAAACTGGTGCCCAACAACATAGTGGCTAAGAGAGATATGGGCGGACGAAGATGCAGTGCGGTGCTCTTCTTCTACCTTCGGTGGGAGATGTATCCAAATATCAACGTTGAGAAGAGTAGTCAATGACGACGGTTCAGCTAGCCCGAACGCCTTGTCGCACACGATGGAGGAACGAAGCGAGAAGGAATTAAAGCGAGGGAGCTCGATCAATCGTTCCGTTTGCTTTCAACGGAGTGAATGAGAAGACGTGAGCAATGAGTGAAATTAAGGCCCTGTTTGGTATGGCTTAACTTTACTAATGAAGTCTTTTTTTTAAGTTTTGGCTTTATGAGCAGCTTTTTTAGTGAAGTCAAAATTATTTTAGGGGACATGTTTGATAAAACAGCTTCTTCTATTAGAGAAAATAACAAAATATCCTTTATACCCTTCTCCTCTTCATTTTTTTTCCTTTTTCTTTTCTCTTCCCTTCGGTCCTTCTTCCTCACACCGCCCATGCCCCGGCTCCGCTGCCGCGCGCCGCGAGCCAAGCCCCAGCGGCGGCGCCTTCGCAGGCGGCCTCGCCCGCCTCCGCCCCACCCTCGCCGGCGCGCCGCCGGGCCCTCGCCGATGCGCCGCCCCGCCCCGCCCTGCCCCGAGCCGGCGGTCTCGCCCCCATCCCCGTCCAGCCCTGCCTCGATCCACGGCGGTTGTGCTCGTGCGCCCCCGATGGCCGCGGAGGTCCGCGCCCTAGCCATCACGCCGGCGCCCAAGCGGGATACATCCGTGTTCCGGTGGCCTCGCCCGCTCGCGCCCCAGCGATTGCGTGTGGTCGCGGCGACGGCGCGAACTCGTCACCGCGCTGCGCCATGCCCACGCCGGCGGCCACGACAAGCCCATGCCCGTGGCCGTGACCGTCCTCGCACCACAGCTGATCCCTAGCCCCGCGCTGGCCCGGTGACTCCGGCACGGCAGTGACCGCGACCCGGCCTGCGACTCCGGCGAGCCTGTGCCCTGGCGAGCCCGTGCTCTGGCGGTCGCTCCTCTCGAGGAGCCGCGCTTCCCGACGACCGCCGACCGTGCCTAGGCGAGCACCCCGGCAGCCATGTCCCCGGCGCTGCTTGCTCCATTGCAGAGAGAGAGGGGGCAGAGGCAGTCTTTTTGGCATTGTGGGTCCCATTTGTGTCAGGTGAAGCTGGAGAAAGCTACTTTTTTCTGGCTCTCTCTTGTCCCATACCCAGTGAGAGGGGATGAAAAATAGCTTCACTCATAAAGCTGTTTTAGAAAGAGTTGTTTGGAAAAAAAAAATAGCTCACAACAGCTTCATAAAGCTTTATAAGTTCTTTCAAACAGGCCCTAAATTAAATTAGAAATAATTCCAATGGCGACATGCATGAATTCATGCATGCATGCAGCGTGCCGGGCGTCTAGCTCTCACACTACTGCAAACGCTGCCGCTTCATTTCGGCTGCCGGCCGGCCACCATGTACACACGCGTAGTCCTCGCATGATCTATCTCTTCGGGCCTGCTTGGATTCTGCTGCACTGCACGCTAATTAAGCAAGCGACAGTAAGATTGGACTCTTTGTTTCCTGCAAGGCTGTCACGTTCACAGGCTGGCACGTAGGTTTCTCCATCGATATCCTCTCTCCTTGACACAGTCTGTTACGAAATTTAGACATTTTCATGTTTAATAAGTAGTATAAGGAAGGTCAGCCGCACAGCCAGCCGCTCTCGCCTGCCCACACGGTCTCTCTTCTCTGTTCTTTGTTGGGCCTTCTCTGCTGATTATTCAATTGCTTTAAGGTCTCGGTAGTCAACGTTGATCTTTTTCTTGCCGCCCGCACGCTACACTTTTCTTCTTTCTTCTCCGGTCCTCTTCCTCTCTGACGCCCCTCGTCCCCACTGCAGCCCACTGCCCCTGCTGCGACGTGCTAGGGTTTTTTTTTCTTGAATACATAAAAGAATTATGTATTTTTGCATTTAAGTAGAAGAGCTTGTTATAATCACGCTTTCACATGTTTTTAAGAGCGAAGGTATTACATGAAACGCGGCTCTCGCACCTTACATCGTAATCGGATTACTCACTAAATAAACAATCTAATCTGTGCGCACCGGCTTCGATCCATAGATCGGTGGTGGCGCTCAAGCGCGTCCGCCGCTTCGCCCGCATGTAGGAATTCGCTGAAACCTTAACTGATATGTGTGGTCTCACGTGTGCAGGCTCTTCTTCACTATATGCTGGACGCGAGCTCTTCTTCACTCTATGCTGGGCGCCAGTCCTTCATCAGTCGTCCCAACATCTTGTGAAAGAGAAACTACTTGTCCCGAGCAGGTGCACGTGTAAAATGTTGCTTCTGCGCTTCAAAGTCCTCCGAGTAGCCAAAGACCGAGGAAGGCCAACACTAAATCAACACTTGTGGAGAGATGGTGTCACCATTGGTAAACACACTACGCTGAAGAACCATCGGAGGAATATGAAGGCTGTCAAAGTTCTAGGGAAGCATCGAAATAGCGGTATAGGGTGAAAGGGCCTCTAGCCTACTGGTTAGAGCACCTGAATAGCACCCAGTAGACCTGAGTTTGACTCCCTATGGGAGTAAATTTAAACAAGTCTGCATTATTAAAAAAATAGACATGAGGTTTCTACGTACAAGAACCACCATCTTCAGCTAGGAGACATGTAACGATGGATGAAGGAAGATGCCGATATATAAGTCAAGCTCTAGTAAGCCGCCATGCCAATCTTGTCAATGACCACCTAAAGAGACAGAAGATTTAAAACCAGGTGCGGCCCATGGAAGCAGGCGCAAGCTCGCGGCGGCGTACAAGCAGTACACTACACAAAAGAGAAGGAGGGAAGATTTTGGTGGCTGACAAACGGGCCCGACTGTAACGTTGTTAGCAGCCGGTGCCAAATAAGCTCGTTTCACCAACCAAACCCGAAATATAACCATCCCATATCTCCAACCAAACACTAAACACAGAACCTCAATTTTAGAATCTAGGATAGAACCATTCTATATCCTACATACTCCTCTGTCCCAATATACTGGACGCTTGAGCCTTCGATGAGATGCATTGATTCCGTCATAAACTTAGACGCTGGTGCGTATGCAGTGCATTGATTTCCCTCTAAATCTGGACAGTTTACTGCCTAGCCAAAACGTCTGCCTTTGCGGGACGGAGGGAGTACATCGCTCTCCAGTCTCCAACCGAACACACCCTGTAATGAACGTGTCCCGTCCAACACGTACAACGAACACACAAGAGAAATTTCTTAGATAACGAAATAAAGTTACCCGTTTTGATGTACTGTATCAACCAATGATGCATATAGCGGGCATATAAAGTTCCTTCTGCAGTATATTCAAGAAGTAGACGACTGCATTACAAATTACGATTGCTCATTCAGAGCAGCAACCAGCATTTTTGTCAACGGATCCAAATAGCGTGCTTTAACCATGCTGAAGTCAAAATATTTGGATCCGTTGTCCTGCAAAACGCCCTTCTCCTTCTGCTCGATGCGTGCTTTGATCTCCTCAACAAGTGACGGGAAGCTCTGGATCAGCTGCATGTACCCCTCCGTGAGCACCACCTTTTTGAAGTTTTTGTCGTCGACGAAGAACTCGAGGCACTTGTTCTTGAGCTCCGGGCAGCCGTGCACCTCGGCGCAGAGCAGGATCGCACCGACGTTGTCCACCGACAACATGTCACGCAGTCTCTGGGCACACACGACCTTGAGCATGTCCACCGCGTACCGGTCCGCCGCCGTGAGCAACGCCAGGAAAAAGTCCTCCGACGGCGAGGGCGAGCCATCCCCGTCGAGCTCCGCCGGCAGCGTGTCGGTGTACATGAACCGCAGCATGGCCCCGAACGTCTCCGGCTCGATGTCGCGCAGCGTGACGGTGGGCGTGGTGGCCTCCGCCATGGAGCCGAGGAGACCCGCCCTGAGGACAGGCGAGCGCGCCGCGAGCACGGCACGGTGCCCCCGGAACGTCTCGCCGCCGACCGCGAACGCGGCGTCCGAGCCTTCGCCGCTGTCCAGCAGGCGGCCGAGGCTGGTCGCGACGTCGCACGGCGGCGGCGGCGTGGGCGCGGGCACGGCGGCGGCGTCGCGCAGGACGATGGCCCCGCACACGAACGTCACGCGGCCGCCGTCGGCCGATAGGAGGTCGGGCGACGGCGACGACGACGACTCCAACTCCAGAGCCCGCCGCGGCGCGAAGTGGCCCCAGCCACACGCGCAGAAGCCCTCCGGCGGGAACGCGCGCACGAGCCGCTTCTCGTGCGCCGTCGCCGCGCAGCAGGAAGGCCTCGAAGACGGCCGTCACGCTGGTGGTGACCTGGGTGACGAGCTCCAGGAACAGGGACAAGAAGTCGCCCCTTCCGTCTTGGACACTGCCTCGCGGGTAGCATCTGATCCGCCAGAGGTAGCCGCCGGCGGCGATGTTCGGGGAGTAGAGGTTCTTGATCTTGGCTTGCGAGTAGTCGATCTTGAACTCGAGAAATCCGGAGTCTAACATCTTGTTGACAAAATTTGCGTACGCAGCATTATGTATGATGCACGGAGAGAGTACTCCTACTTAGGATCTGAGTGCCCGTGACCGTGAACGTTTCGGATTCTGAACCTTCTGCGTGCATTGAACTCGGTGTCTCGAACGCCCTTTTTATAAACAGCGCCGAGGAGCTGCGTTCGGAACACCGACGCGGTGACCACGGTCCTGTGCGAGGGGAGCGTCGCGCCGCCAACCGCGAACCGCCACGTAGTCCAACTCCAGGTCCAGGGCGACGATGACGGCGAGCCGTCATCTGGCCGCTTACAAGCTGCAGCAGGAGCAGCGTGGGTGCATACTTTTGTGTAGTCGATCACGTACGGGAAGACGTCTTATCATAATGGAGGAAACAAAATATTCATGCATGTCTTTTGTTCATCTCTGAACTGAACACTTTCAGTGCATACCAGATCAAAAATTCTTTCATCTCTTTCAACTCTCAAGAGCATACTTTCATTAGAGTAATTTGAGCTGCTAAACTTCAGTGCATTTACCTGAGTTACCGATTGCAATCGCGTGACGCCGCATTCTGATGCTATTATGACACCACCCCTGCAACCAGCATTCATACGCCTCAGCACAGACAGCACTGTGGACAGCATCCAATCTTGCTCCCTTTTTTTGCTCTTCTTGTAATGCAATAATAATAATAATAAAGCTCCACCTGTTCATTTTCAGAACTTCAAAGGTGGTGGACGCCATCTTATAGGAGCACTTGCATTCCTTATGTTCTGATTGGAACCGATGTAATTCAGAGATTAAAGAACTCACTTTGTGGCCAACCTCATCGCAAAATTTCTTTTTCCCCCCTCCAGCATTAGCCTTCCAAGAGAGTCGTTAAAAATGGATTGCTAAATCTATGATTTAGCCAACCTTTAACATAGAAAACTATGTAAAAAATATATAAAACTCCAACAATATTTCTACAATGACAATGCTAGATGGCTAGCGGCACATGTAAGCTATATTTATCATATGAGATTCTAGGAATAGATAGCTTGTTTTTTTATAAAACAAGATAGCATATCTAGAGTTCATTTTTTTGCTCTAAAAATGCCTAAATATAACATACAAAATAAGGATAACATGTCTCTTGAAGATCCTCTTATATTATTTACAATTACAACCCACCTAGAGCAGAGATCTCAGTAATAATATCACAACTTGTAGTCAAGAATATATATGGTACACCACTTTCCTATCTCACATATCAATAAGTTGCAACTGAATTTGTTCTACATACAGCAATCACCAGCACCTTTCACCAATAATAATATTCATTCTAATTGGAAGACTATTGTGTGCTGACAAACAAAAATCGTTTGATTTTCGGCCCATCTCGGCCCACGCGCACTAGTGTCACATCGACACTGATCCAAGGACTAATACATGATGCTAAGTGGATCCTGTTTCCGACTAACACATCTTGTACAGCTTGGTCGTTCTGGGGAGAGCGTAATCGGAGAATATTCAGAGAACGTACACAGCCACCTGCTCAAGCGTTAGCAAGCGCGGTAACATCGTTCACAAGTGTATAGTTTGGTATGTAGAGGCCTCAAAACGTTTGGAATTTACAAAATGTACATGTGGAGAATTCGGATTCCTGCCAGCACTCCAGCAGCATGCAAGAATCTTCCACAGCTTGCATCATTCTACAGCTTTACAGAATATATATATAAGATGCATTTTTAACTTCATGCTATATATAATTCAGGGGCACACAAGAAACAGTTTAGAAAACTAAACTAAGAGAGCTCCAGATTCAAAAGAACATAGCAGGGTTTATAATTTTGTGTCACGAAGCACTGAAATTAAGTAGATATACTTCATGGAGTTCACATAATAATGGCAATCGATGACACAAATTCGAGCACTCCTTCGGCATAACAATACTGTATAACATAGAGATAGATGTTTGCTCATGAATTAACATCATTCATCTACGGCTGGACTAGCCTTGCTCTGATCTCCTCAATAACTGACGGGAAGCCCTGTATCAGGCGTGAGTAGCCCACTGTCAACACCGCACTCTTGAAATTCTTGTCCACCACAAAGAAGTCAATGCACCTCTTCTTCAGATCTGGGCAGTTGTGCATCTCAGCGCAGACCAACATCGCTGCCAGAGTCTCCGGCGACACACAGTCCCATAGCTTCTGTGCACACATGAGCTTCAGCCTGTCCAGCGGGTACATGTCTGCCGCCGCAAGCAGATGCTGGAGCAAGTCAGTGGGCGAAGAGCTCTAAAGATCTTTGACGAGCTCTGTGTCCGAGGGCAGTGCGTCGGTGTACAGGAACCGCAGCAGGATCCAGAAAGCTGCTGGCTGGATGTCCGGTAGAGTGATGCAGTCCATCTGGGCATCCGACATGGGACCGAAGAGCTGCGCTTGAACACCGGTGAGCGGGCCGCAAGGATGGCCCGGTGTGCGCAGAACGTCTCGCCGCCGACCGAGAAGGAGATGTCTGAGCCGTTGCTGCACTCCAGCAGGTGTCCAAGATTGTTGCCCAAATCTGTGGGAGGCACAGGCACATGATTGTCGTTGCCATTGACATCTATGATTCCACATAGAAATGTCACGCAGCCATCGACGAGGTAACAACCCGACTCGAGCTCGCTGCGCTTCATGAACTTCTGCCACCCAATAAAAGTTACTCCATTGGAGGCTCTAGCATAGATCTCGCTTGACCATTTTGCATGGGACAACGATGGTGCCCCATCTCTTCCCATCGGAATGGCTTGGAAGACTGCCTTCACGCCGATGGATTTGGTCACTGCGAAGAGAGAGAGGTAGTCGCCATTGTTGGACACGTCTGCACTCAACCCACGCGGGAAGCAAAATATCATCCAGGTGCGCCCTCCAGCCAATAATCTGTTATCACTGATGATTTTGCTGCTGATGGGCAGGTTCTCGGTGGCTGAGTAATCAAGTTTGAACTCCGTGAAACTGGTGCTCAACGTACTGGCGAAGAAAGTGGAGGAGCCAGGATTTTAGTCTCAGGTATTCCCACCTTCACAAAAGAAAAAAAAAACTCAAATCAGTAATACTTCAACAACACTGTAAATCAGTAAATTCTCAACAAATATTTTGCTTTCTAGACTTTTTTTGTTGCAAATTGCAGCTGCATAAATAACAAAAAAGTGAACAATCACCTTGTAAATCACTAAATCCACACATTCTCAATTTCTCTGTTGTCTTGTCCTCAGCCAGAAGCCTAGAATTGCTGACCTACCGAGTGCCGACCTGGAGGCTGGAGTCCGGGACTCGACTGGCCGCCAAGATTACGCATGTGAACTAGTGATGCATCGATCCTAGGAACAATTAGGCATTTCTGAAAACAGTGTGGAAGCAAAGCAACAAAGCACTGCTACTAATTATAAGCTCAAAAGTACTAATGAACATGCGTAATAAATATCAAGCTCATTAGACAAAAGCATGCAAGAGCTATTGCCTATTAATCAAACAAGACAACAAGCACAACTTCTTTGCAGCTACTAGGACACAGGCTGCACTCGCGATTCAGCAAAGGGAAATAAATTGAAGCTTAAAATCATTAGCTAATGATTACATGAAAAGCTGGATCATTGTTGCATCATTGTAGCTCGAAAAAGACACTTCACAAAACACTCCACGCCAAACTTCTGCTCTCAATTGAGTAGCATAGAGCAAACCTGAAATCTAAGTCAAGCTCTGCACTGACGTGCTACAAATTCAGACAATACAATGCCTAGCTGCTAAAAGGAGCCGCAAAAGAACAGAGCTTGCAAGTACTGAATACCTGGACTACCTGACTGCAATTGCGGGCGTGCTGCTGCTTCGTTGATGAGAGGACAGCAAGAAGGAGCTCAAGCTTGTTATTGCAGCTACACAGCTAGCGGGTGCAATGCAGTCAAGCTACTAAGTTGGTGCGGCTGAACCAAACTGCTGCTTGCTGAGACAGAGGAGATGACGAGCAGCTGCTGCGCTGCTGCAGATCGTCCTGCGGCAAATGGAAGAAGCCAAGTTACCTATTGAAAATGGAATTAGCAAAAGCCTACTGCTGCTGAAACACTAAAGTCCCAACTAGAACGAGCAGAGGAAATTCCAAGTTTTTGTTGACCACAGAGAAAACCATCCTGGTGCACTGAAACCGCACGCACTGAACAGTGAACACCACAAAGATTTTCCCAAAGACGATCAAATTAACCCGGATTTGCTACCACAGCACAGGAGATGGCGCGACGGGGCCCAAGCCAGGCTTGTACGTGATCCAGAAGGGCCCAGCGCCCGGAGAGTTCAGGGAGGGGGCGGCAGGCGAGACGCGGTAGAAGGCGGAGAGAATGGAGCTCCTGAAGGACGCACCAGGGAGGGAAGACGCCGGGCGGCGAGAAGCGGCGTGGCGTCTCATCGCATCGGCCGGAGCCTTGCTCGCATCCTTCACCAGAGCAGGCTTGCGTCTCGCCGGAAGCGGAAATGTGGCTTGGGGAGCAGGGGCGGAAGGCGGGAGTAGAGTACAGGGAGTGGTGAGGGTTCGCCGGAGCAGGGTGGTTCTCCGGACGGTGGAAAGGGAGGTCGGGGTCGCCCCTGTCGAGGTCGGGATCCGCTCCAGGCCGAATTCTGATTCTGATTCTCTTGGAAAACCCTAGCTGAAGAACAAATTTGGCGAACTTCAAATTCTTTGCACTCAGTGAAGGGGTTTGCTAGGAATCAACCAGGCCTTGTTTACACGTGTTCTATTACCAATTTGCCCCAAGAAATTTCACCGGACGAATGAAAAAAAAGCAAAAAAACAAAAAACAAAGAGACTCCGTATCGCGGGATGGGATGGAAAAGAGTGGAGCACAAATTTGATCTGGCACGTCGAATCACCTTCTCGAAAAAATTGCTAACGCACGTTTTCAAAAAAAAAAAAAGAGTCAAAACACCTTAAAACGTCGAATTACAAGCCACCCTCAACTAAATTAAAGTTAAGATACAAAAAACTCAACAAGAGTCACTTCTTTCTCACCGTGGCCTCTCTCAATAGCATATGAAAGAGTGTCACCTTCAACTCTAACAATAGCCCTAAGAGCCTCTTCACACATATACATAGACAACGATAAAAAGACAAAAATACCGCATATGAAGAACACAACTCAAATACCTTTGAAGGATAAATTGTCCATCTTTATATTGGTACATTGGACGGAACTAACGCCTTTATGACTTCACTTTGCCTAGAGGCAAGCTTCATGATGGTGCTACTCTCCTCTGACTCGCCCCTTCTGGTTTCGAGGCTGAAACCGGTGAAAACTTGTCGTCAATGGTCTTAAATCCCAAACCACCAAACCATCCATTTTGGGTTTTAAGGACCAAACCGGTTTTGACTAATCGATGTTGACGTGTGTCCGACCTCTGCCAAGCTTGCAACCTATCGTCCAGGTGCGCCCTCCGGCCAATAATCCACTACAGACGATGGGTTTGACGATGGGCAGGTTCTTGGTAGCTGAGTGCCCAAGAACCTAGTGCCCACCATACTGTCCAAGACAGTGACGGAGCTGCGATTTTAATTTGGGTATTCCCACACTTCCACGCCAAATCAGCGATACTTCAATAGCACTGTGAGAATCAGCAAGTCCTCAAATCAGAATTCTTTCTACCTTCTTTTTTAAAAAAAAAAAACAACTCTAGCTATAGGTTTTCGAAGAAAGTTTGGCAATTGATCAAAAAGCATTGACTCCTTTGAAATCATGAGTATGTAGTCAGCAAACAAAATCATGAGTAAGCTTGTGCGCAATGTGATGATTGTCAAGCAAAGAAGAAACAAAGCTATCGGCGCCTGCCCATTGATCCAGTCAAGCTCCAGAAACTCGCTTTTCGGCCCATTATGTACCGTGACCTTCGTCAACCGTGGCATTCAATCTCGACGTTTTGTTTTTAGTGCGAAGTCGTAAAGACGGTATTTCTAAACAAAAATATACTTTTTTTTCGCAAGAACAAAAATATACTTTTCGTTCACCTGGCTACAGAAGAAACCAAAATTCACGAATTCCATCCAGAATTATATCAAAATGCTGAACTCTACATAGCATCCCTACTAAAGGCGTACTGCATATCCACGAGCACAAGGGGCTATATTACTCCATAATTTCTCTAAACACATGTAACTCTGTAATCTTAACTAAAATCTAGAGTAGTAATTTAGCATAACCAGTTAACTATCATTAATTTACATGAGTTGTCCCTTAAACTCAGCAGAACCTTCAAAAGGTACTGCAAGGACAGTTCATTTGAGATGGGCACTTGTCCGTTACCATACTACTCCCTCCGTTTTAAATTATAGTTCGCTTTGACTTTTTTGGTGCATGCATTTTGCTATGTACCTAGATAAATAATATGTCTAGATGCATAACAAAATGCATGCACTGAAATAGTCAAAGTGAACTATAATTTGAAACGGAGAGAGTATAAATCTATGATTGCACACTTGAGGAACATTGATATTTAAGATTGCGAAACCATCTGAAAACACGGCCTCCTTGAAATTTTAATCAACAGGAAAGAAACCCAAACAACTTGAAAGCTGAATGTACATTAACGCATAAAACAACAAACAACTTGAAAGCTGCCACCACACACGCCCTACTGACAAATAGCTCAATTGCAATCCAACAGGTCATCGGAATCGCTCTAATGAAGAAAAACATGGAAGACCAACAACAGGGGCACAAATATTAGACAGATTGCCATGGATAAGAGGTTGTATGTACCAACATCTCGGTGTTACCAATTTGAAATTTCATTTGTCAAATGAATTAAGCAGTAAAGTATGACTTGCAGGTATGAATATGCTGGAGGTAATACAAGATTGAAAGTAAATGATGGTGGAACATCACTGAATAATATCGTTCACGGAGCAAGAGTACTACTGTCTACTGACAGATAGCTGAATCTACAATAACGCTTAAAACAGCTAAAAACTTGAAAGCTGCCATGACACACACCCTACTTCAGGACTGTACATATCGATCATCACAAGGGGCTATGTCACTCCACAATTTCTCTAAAAACATGTAACTCCATAATCCTAACTAAAAGTCTAGAGTACGAATAATTTAGCATAAGTTAACTACCATTAATTTACATGAGTTTCCCACACTTTAACTTGGCAGAAACTTCATCACTGCAAGGACAGTTAGTTTGAGAACTGACACTTGATCCATCACCACACTAAATCTACGATTGCACACTTTGAAGTATACACATTGAGATTTAAGCTTGCATGGTAACCCTCCTCCTCAGCTCAGCAGCAAGGGATGGAAATTTCTGCAGCAGGATAGCAAAACCATCTGAAAACACTGCCTCCTTGAAATTTTTCTCCACAGCAAAGAAACCCAAGCGCCTATTCTTTAACTCTGGACAATTGTATGTCTCGGCAAACACTAAAATAGAACCAACTGTATCGACCGCGATGTGTCCAATCAATTTCCGAGAACAAATGAGCTTCAATCGGTCCAGGGCGTACCGGTCAGCCGCAACAAGTAGATGCTGCAGCATATCAGTGGGAGAGTCCCCAAGCTCTTCGTCTGCAGGAAAGGAATCAGTGTACATGAACCGGAGCATAACTTTAAATGCCTCAGGTTCAATGTCTTGCAACGTGACAGTTGACATTGTGGCATCTGCCATTGAGCCAAAGAGCTCTGCTTTGAAGACCGGCGGCGGCGAGCGAGCTGCAAGCACAGCCCGATGAGCAGGAAAGGTCACGCCATCCACAATGAATGACACATCCGACCCAACAGTGGGATCCAGTAAGCCTCCGAGATGCATCCCTATGTCAGGCGGCGGCATGGGTGTGGGGTCTCCAGGAACAACTATGACCCCACACATAAATCTGGCCATACCATTAGTCAATATCCCCGGCAACTCAAGATCGCTTCACGAACGCACTAACAACCATGATTTTTTGTGCTGGAAAACGTGCAGAATCCTCCCAGATTTGGTTAAGGATGGTGAGCCGCATGTGGTTATCAGGAAAACATCGACAAAGGTCTGGACATTTTGAGATTTCGAGGCAAGTATGAGATAGAGCGAGACATACTCGCCCTTGTGCCCCTTCTCTAACCCGTGCGGGTAGAATTGGACGCGCCAGAGGTGCCCTCTGGCGGAGAAGACCTCGGATCTGATTTTATGCCCAATGGGGAGGTTCTTCGTCTCCGAGTAGTCAAATTTGAAGTCGAGAAAACCAGCGGCCACCATCTTGGCACTCTAGTAATTCCTAGTAACAATTTCCACGAATCAACACCCTAATTCACAGACAAATATTTTGTTTTCAAGAATTTCACAAAACATATTCATAAAAAATGGTTTACAATCTGAGAAACCCTTAATCCTAAGGAAAACCCTGAAGAAAAGAACCAGTGGGTACTCACAATCCAAAGAGAGGGGCATAGGGCTCGGTGGCTGCTCCAGCCTCCAATCTCCGTTCGCCAGCCGTCGCCGGACAAAGCTAGTGGCTGCTCGAGAGTTCCGCTGCGAATATGCGGCAAGATGGTGCCTCCGCCCGCCGCCGATCGTCGCCCCGGCGTGCTCAATAGGGTTCGTTTCGCGGTTTTGGGAGGAGAGACTGACTGCCCTACAAATAATGGAATTTTTTTATTTTTAATTTTTTTAAAAAAAATTTACAATTTTAATTTTTTTTTAAAATATGACAGAACTAGTCGCTTAAAAAACGCCCACTGTGTGGGCGTTATATGTGACGTGGCACAAGGCCGGCCGCCGCCGGTGCCGGCTTTTGCGGGCGACCCATTGGCGCCCAAAAAACGCCCACTGCGTGGGCGTTTTTTGGTGGCGAGGGGGCCGCCTGCAAAAGTGCGCGCTGTTTTATGGGCGGGCCTCGGAGCAACCAAAAAACGCGTTTTTGCGCGCCAGAGGGCCGCCTGCAAAACAGCGCGCACTTTACCTTGTCATGACCTTAGTGGCGAGGGGGCCGCCTGCAAAAGTGCGCGCAGTTTTGCAGGCGGCCCCCTGGCGCGCAAAAAACGCCCACACAGTGGGTGTTTTTTGGCTGCTCCGAGACCCGCCCGCAAAACAGCGCGCACTTTTACAGGCGGGCCGGTCCCTGTGCCATGTCACATATAACGCCCACTGTGGACGATTAGTTCTGTCATATTTCGAAACAAAAAATTAAAATTGTAAATTTTTTTTAAAAAAATTAAAAATAAAAAAATTCCAAATAATGCGAGCCTGAATGTGGGTCTGTGTTGTGGGCTAGAAGCCTACAAAAAATACGGGCCTGAATGTGGCCTATCACCACGTACTCTGTTTGCTTCCTCAAAAACACGTACTGTGTTTGGCTCTAGCTTCATTTGATGATAAGATTTCCTCCATGTCCTCTCAACCACTCCAAAGTGTACATGATTTGAACCCTATCTTTTTTTCTTTCCTTCAAGGTTTGTAATGGCAGGGCGACTTATCATGGCAAGACACCGAGACTGTGATGAAGCCTATCTGTGCACTAAAGCTTGTTTGATGGGTTTGTGGTGGAACTTATTGACCTAGGGTTGACTTGGGTTTAAGTCCTTGATTTGAATGGAGTATTTGGATTTCATTAGATTTATTCCAAGATTTAGCTTCAATTTTATTGAATTTATTCGAGGATTTACATCATTGTTCTTTCAGCGGTAGAAGATGTAGCTACAACAAGGCACATGTGATGCTTCGTCGATAGTGAGATTTATCAGTTTGCTCAGACTCTTCAAAGATGGTCATAAAGGTAGGGTGTTTATACACATTTATAGAAGTATTTATACAAAGATCAGTCTGCGTCTATACTTGATTCAGGGATAAAATATTATACTGTTTTAGAGCTGTTCTTTTGACTTTATTTTCGTATAGAAAAACGTTCCGTAGAACAGGTACGGTGGATGGAAAATGAGAACATCTCGTAGTTGGTGAACATTTACAAATTTACAGTCAGAACATACCGCCAGGGAAAAAAAAATGCTGCTACGTCGCAAGCTACTTCATTCAGGTTATGCTGATGACTGAAGTCCAAGTGAGGAACGCAGCTAGTATACTGCTACCATGGAATCAACCAGTGCAATTTATCTCCATTTCTTATCACATGCCTATTTACACTGCCCACTCGTTGCACTAGGTCTGCCCACCATCTTCCTCCTCGTCTGCATTACCGATTAATTTCTGAGTTTTGCACCAAAAAAATAAAAGCAGGTAAGGATCAAGGCCAACTTCATTGAGACTCACCTCGGCGTGACGGTTTCCGACAACAGCGAGGTTTGAAATAGTCCGGGAAGGGTCTTGCGGGCACAGGAATAAATTTACCCATATAAGCCAGGGGCCAACTGAACAACAGATGAAGCAAAGAGGAGGTCAGCATTCACGCCAAAATTGAGACTGAAACAGGGTTTACCCATATAAGCCAGGGGCCAACTGAACAACAGATGAAGCAAAGAGGAGGTCAGCATTCACGCCAAAAGTGAGACTGAAACAGGGCTTCACATCCACATTTTTTTTAAAAAAAAGGAAAATATGGGTTCTACGAAAAAAGTGACTTTGACATCATACTTGTCAGTGTCCATATACACAATGATCAATCAGGATGGCAAGTTCATCATAAAGGATGTAACGCATTCCAAGGATCAAAAATGTTTGTGGATCCATAATAGATTGACAAATTTTGAAGTGCATACCTCACAAGGCCAATAGCAACTGAAACCAGCCATAGCTTCCAATCAAGCCTCACTATTTTGAAGAACTTCCCCAGGAACTGAATTATCAGTATCTGCCAAGACAAGAGCAACTTTATAACCATGGACAGAGGTGATACCAATGTAGAGAATCTTTGTTTGAGGGAACCAATGTAGAGAATCTATGTTGCCTGTTACCTGAAATACAGTTGTTATACCGATTATTCCCATGAATAGGTGATTCTTTGTTACCCCTTTGAAAACATTCTTCTCCTCAGGTTTTCGCGCATTGAACTCATTGAAGATCTGGCATCAAAAACATATCCAAGTTAATTCAAACCCTTGCTCCAGATGTACATGGAGTTAACATGGGTAATGGATAATCAAGTAATATATATTTTGATGGCAATTTCACTCTGGCATGGTTCAACTTCGTACAAGCAAGACAATAGGTTAATATATGGTCAGTCAAGGGCCTAGATTCTAGGAGGTTAAATCTGGCCACATTAAATTACTGGAACAAACGAAATGCAAAGAAAACTAGCAAGTCGCTGAAAAATGATTAAAAGATTCCAGGTGAAGTATATAACCAACTTCCATATAACTTATACCATACCTGACACTTGACAATGGTAAAGCAATGAATAGCTTATAACAAGCCCTTACTCAAAGAAAAATATCCATGTAATATCAAGGTCCTTTTGTGGAAAACTAATACCAATTTATAGTGAACTCAACATTGATTCTTTTCTTTTGAGAATAATACAATGTCAGTATGCATTTGCCTAAAATGTGAAGCAAGACTTGTCTGCAGCAATGTTCTTCATGTTTCTTGAATTATTTAAGAACAAATATTCCACCTGGCAAAATACAAATGTGTTAAAGATGAAGGTATTCGTGGTCTTCTCAGCGTCAGATCGGCTTTCATTCTGCAGATGCAGAATCCTTTCTCCAGCAAAATCGAAAATCAGAAGAACTGCTACTTGGTAAAGGGCCTGTGCAAAATTCCAAACTATCAGAACAAGAACGAATTTTAAACAGAATCCAGTTGCATAATGAAGGAATACTAACCTGAACAAACAAGTTTCTCCACATAATATTTGTAACAAGAGGTTCCCTGCAGTAGAAAAGTATGGGTAAAATATTTCCAAAATCAGAAAGCATAGTATATACATATTGGACATAATGTTGTCAGCACGGAATTTTGGATCATTTTACATGCCTTCGACCAACAGGATTTCTCTTCATAAGGTTGTCTGTTGGAGGCTCGGTTGCCAAGGCAAGCGCTCCAAGTGTGTCCATGATCAGGTTCACCCAGAGTAGCTGGAAAGTGAAAGAACAAAGTATATGATACTGATGAGAAACAGCCTGGGAATATATGTGTCTCAGGTAAAATGTTGTGTCGTTGTTAAGCTATCTCGAGTTCTGTAATGACTTGTTTACTTTTTTTTTTCGTGAACAACTGTATAACTTGTTTACCAGAAAGATTTAAAATAATATTAAAATTCAAAAGATGTTTCATGCAACATGACAACTGCTTTAATGTAGAACCAATAGCAGCAGTCAAGAAAATTGCACAAAAAAAGGAGAAACATTTGTCCCAACCTCAACAGCATTTAGGGGCACATCACCAGAGGACACTGCAGCAACTACATTAATCACAAGTGCAGCAACATTGACGGTGAGCTGGAACTGAATGAATTTCTGAATATTAGCGTAGACAGATCGTCCCCAACGAACAACCTGCGAGAGGATGTACAAATCCATAAATTGTAACTTAAATCTCACCATATACACTTCTGCAACAAGAATTATAGCCTAGAAATGCACATGCGACCAAGGATTCATGCATGTTTGCTATGTTCAGGACTTGAATGTGCGAACTCTGAACAAGTGGAATTATTTTTTACAAGGAAAGAAAATCAGTTGCCAAGCACAGTTGAGTCCTCTTGTATAATTCTACCAAACAAACCTTGACAACTGACGTGAAGTCATCATCCAAGATTATAATGTCAGAGCTTTCTTTAGCGACTTCTGTCCCTGAAATACCCATTGAAAGACCTATATCGGCCTAGACAACAGATCAAGAGGCAAGGCAGCAATTAGAAACGGTAAGCTCATCAATGTTTTAAAAAAAGGGTCCAATACGCAATGGCTCATCAATGTTTTGAGCTGAAGATGTCACCTCGTGCAATGCAGGGGCATCATTTGTGCCATCACCAGTAACAGCTACAACATGGCCTTTTCGTTTTAAAGCTTGGACAAGCAAAAGTTTATCATTTGGTGAGGACCTCCCCATCACCTAAAACAAGGTAATTAGCTCTATGGCACCAAAAGGAATGAAAGTACTTAAAAAAATGGTCTAGAGGACAAAGGCTATAATGACAGCATTGGCAAGTGAAAGAAAGCACTAAAAAAAATGCTCTAGAGGACAAAGGCTATAATGACAGCATTGGCAAGTGAAAGAAAGCACTAAACAACTTGTGAGACATAGTGAGAGAGTTACAATTATCTTGTCAGCGGCATCTCCTCTTGCACTTTCAGACATCTCACGGAACACTTTTCCCTCAATTACAACTGGCTCTGAAATAACACTATTTGCATCTAGTATTCCACACTCTAGAGCTATAGCTTTAGCTGTCTCAATATTATCTCCTGTAACCATGCGCACCTGAATTACAGACACTGGTTATGAATCATAGAATAAAACAAAATCCATTTCCAAAGAAAATGCATGCAATCTTGAAAGAAAGAAAAAAAATAGAAAGGCTATCCACATAGTAACAGAACAAGATACATCTAGTGGACAGTATTTGGTTAGTGGGCAATGACATGGTGCTTAATAATGTGTGAACTACCATAAGAATGAACAAGGGGTTTTAGGAAGTTATTTGCCATAGGGCAAAGGCTAGCAATTTCTGCATGCTCAATCATGGTAGACAACATATTGTAATACTTTTTTCTGTTGCTGTTTTTTGAACTTCTATATTCAGTATGCAATTAGACTTGGATCCTTCCCTGCTGTTAATAATTTTTCCTGCTATTACCATTTTATTTGCTCTCTAAATATAAAAATCCTAGGTCATCCTTAGAATGCACGAAATATGATGCAGGAAGAATAAAAACAATATAAGTACACAAACCTTAACACCTGCACTGGTGCAGAGTCGTACAGCATCCCTTACACCTGGGCGACAGGGGTCCTATGGGAGAAACAAGTTATTGAAAGCTATTATCATTTTTTCTTAAAAGCAGATGCATGGGGAGACTAAACAGGAGGTATTGTGATGCAAGCTCACAGAAGAAATTAGAGAACAGAATATACAGTACTATCCTACGCTCAAGTGTTTGAACAAATAACTTGAATCCCTAGTATGCGTCAAGCACAGACACAGTCAAACCAAAAAACGAGTCCACAATAAAAGTAATCAACCTTTATTCCTATGATGCCAAGCAGGGTCAGGTCATCCTCAGGCAACTCCCAGCTTGCTATGTCTTCCTCTGGGATCATTTCAATGTCAAAGGAACGGTATGCAAAAGCAACGCAGCGTAATGAATTTGCTGCCATGTCTTCAATTGATTTCTTGAATTCATCGTGCTGCAAATATTTAAAGTCCAAGTGGGTCTCACAGAAACAAACATTTTAAGAAGTCAAGTGAGTCTTAACCAACAAAAAGCTAGGAGATGGTATTACCTTCTCAGCACTCACTGACTGAACCGAGCCATCGACAGAAAGCCAGCTTTTGCAAGATGATAGCACTATTTCAGCTGCACCTTTCCAGTGAATGTGAACACCATCATCTGACTAAAATACCAGGAATCAGACACCTAACACTAGCCATATCAGGATAGGAACATTATGGCATAGATATTTTCATCAGGATAAGGAAGTAACTGGACAAGCAGTTACAAAATCTTTGCATATCAAAAAGATTATCGAAATCTATCCGGATTCAAGAATGATAAGAAAATGGCAATGGAATCTAATGATTAAAACCATTGACGGAATTGGCTAGTAAGTATAATCCCTTTAAGCAGAGGGGTGTCCCAAAACTGACTAATTTAGAAGTATAATAGAAGTCAAATTATGCTTGAAATCTTGCCCCCTCTAGGGGTCGTCGTAGTCGTTGTCATTGCTTTGTTGTACTACTCAGTCTGGGTTTTTTTTCCTCTTTCTAATATAATCGGCAGCCCTTCTGCTTGGTTTGTTTCAAAAAAAATTATGCTTGAAACACATCCAGAAGTTCTTTACAAATTACAACTAGTAGAAAGATGGTAAGCGGCAACATTTGGCAGGTTTTTGTTCAAATGAAACAGCAAGCCAATCAGAAAACAGTATCAGCCTGCTGACACTTATGACATGTTATTTGTAAGTGTTAAAACTTTGATTCATCGGCTCCCAACAGAAATTCAATTAATTATGAATTAATGTTATTTCAAATAAACAAAATTTTGCAAAAAAATGTAAAAAAAGCAATAGGATAATTGAGGCATGCATGTTACATTATTTTATGTCAGTACTAATATTAAGCTGTAGAAAAGAAGATGAGTCAAAAAGATTAAAACAGATTCTCACACGCACATGACTTGCATTAAGGTTTCATACACGTAACACTATTTAGTACCTGCACTGCAACAGCACCACGTTTCTTCTCCGAGTTAAATGGAAAAACATGAATAACTGAAGATTTTGTCCTTGCATCGTGGAAATCCATCCCTATCTGTGCAAGGTGGAAAGTCAAGTCAACAGAAAAAGGACTTGTAGAAATACTGAAGATTAAATCAAAAGTAATAAAATAATAATACCTTAAGGCCCCAAGAAAGAATGGCCTTTTCAGTAGGTGACCCTGTAAGTTCAGCTGCTCCCCCATCCTGTATATAGAAAACGAATGGATGAAAATTTGTTGAACATGGAAAGTTGTAGATTAATAAAGAAGAGTGCTATGGATGATTTTTAATAGTCCCCTTAGACTGCCTCCAGGAGGATACCCAATTCAGGTGTCCTCCATGTTAAGGGTGTAACCTGATTGTTTCTGATCTTAAACTGCTGATGAGCTTGATCCCTCCAAGTTTTACACTATTAAAAGATTGTGCTTGAGATTCAATTCAATTTTTCTTTAGTTGTTCTAGTTGAGAAATCGTTAGCAGCTCCATTCTGGACACAGAATCTGTGATATTATGAACTACAGAATCTAGCATTGAGTTTCCAAAAATGGCATCTGGAATAAAAAGGAGACTTTTCTGTACCTCTGGCAGAAATACAGTTCCTGTTGTGTTCTGTGCAATTCCTTCAATAATAAGTGATGCTGCACTGTCTGACATCTGGCTAACATCATCGCATGGATCCAACTTTGTTCCAGCAAAATATGCTTCCACGACCGTCATCTGCAGGCTCAATTCATATGAGTTAGAAACAAAATGTGATGCTAGCAATCATAAAATGTCACAACTAAAGCACAAATATCAGAGCATATGCTTATTGTACTAGATAAAATTGAACATATGCTTGCCCCAGAATTTGTTTGATGTAAAGTCCTGAACAAGCATTATGTGAGAATAACATCTTGGGAATATATCATGAAGCATTTAAATGGCAAATGGGCTGGTAAATGACTCAAACAAACCTTATTCAATGTAAGGGTTCCTGTCTTATCACTGCATATTGTAGTAGCTGATCCCATTGTTTCACATGACGAGAGCCGCCTCACCTATTTAAATGAAACAAAATCAAATCATATTCTTCTTCCTGTCGTATCTTTTTTATACATATATCATTTTTATACAAAAATATATGCATAAACATGTTTTTTTTTATTACCAGAGCTTTGTCTCGCATCATCTTTTTCATGGAATA